>CAJVQA010010730.1:0-11200 GCA_910591915.1 Cetraspora pellucida | reverse complement strand
TACCTTGTACAAGTCATATGTAATGCATTGACCAAAAACACAATAAAGGCAGTAGCTACCGATAACATCAGCTTTAATAAATAAAAAAAAAAAAAAAAAAGTATATGTATTAGTTGCTCTGTTAAGTTGCTAGGCAAACCTGTATAATTTGAACCTTTAAGTATTTGTCTTTTCATAAGTATCTTGGCCAACCTTCTTGTTACCTTCTTTGTAACTAACTTTCTAAAAGTCTCAATTAGTGCTATTGATCTAATGTTGTTCAGATTATATCTCCAGTCTGTATCTTTAGAAATCAGATAAACTTGTACTATTTTCCACTTTTTTGGCATTTCATTTGGTTCTAAAATCAGGTTTGCAAAAGCTTTAAAAATCTTTTATGATTTCTTTCCTGCCTGCTTAATTAGAATGTAGCTTATGTTTGAGATTCCAGGGGCTGTATTGGTTTTGAGTTCTTTTATGATATCTTTCCACTTCTCTTTTTCTATTTTTCCTTCTAACTTTTCATAACAAGATTCTTGGATCCAATCTCTTGAGCTGTATATTTCTTTTCATTCCTCTGACATTTCTTCTAGCTTGGTTGTTTGTTTTCTGAATTGGTTCTCAAAGTGCATTGTCAAACCATTTATGATGGCCTTGGGCTCTGATGTTAAATTGACTTTTTCTTTATTTTGAACTATGAATTTGTTAAGAATTATCTTTTTGTATGGCTTGTTCAATAGACTAACAATCATTCGTTCTTGATCAGTTTTAATCATCTCACATCTTCTGTTTATATTTTCTTCTATTTGTTTTCTTTGTGCTCATTCTCAGTCCTTTTTCTTCTGTCTTTTACAATTCTTTGCCAACCTTTTATGTCCTTTAACCAAGCTTCTAATTATTGTTTGTGTAGTTTTGGCAATACTACTCTTATTTTTTTGCCAATGTCTTTAAGTCTATAGTTTATTTCTTCTTTTTCTTTATTTTTTGTTATTTGGTTTTTTCTTGTTTTGCTTTTTTTATTATGTGTTGTAGTTCAATTGTATGTCTGCAATGTTGTGACTTTCTGTGCTGATGTCTTCTATTTGCCTTTGTATTAAATATCTTTTTTTTTTAGTATTTGTTTATTTGCTGCTTCTATTATAGCTTTTTCTATTGCATTTCATATATAGTTTAGCATGTCTGTTTTATGTATACTGTTCATTATATTCCCTTCTAGTTGCTTTAGTACTTTTTTCCACTTTAGTTGTACTTAAAGCTCTTTAGCATATTCTTCCCAATTCTCTTGTTTTGCTTCCTTATATAGGTATATTGTTCTTATTTGGTCTTTATGTCTGATTTCTGCATAGCTATAGTTTGCAATCACATGTTCTACCTATATGTTCATTGTTATTATTCTGTGATTACTATCTGTTATGTTTTCTGCCTCTTCTATATTGGCTTCCTGTAGGCTAGCTGTGAATATTTCTGATAATCAGATATAGTCGATTCTTATTGCAGCTTCTTAACTTGACTACATATATGCTTTTTCTATTGAATGTAGGCTTCTAAAAGAGTCTATGAACTCTTGCCTTTTAAGCCAGTTAAAGATTGATAGTCTTTTATATTCTGACATTTGTGAATTCAGTCTATCTAATATATTATCAACTGTATGATTGAAGTCTTCCAGTATAACTACTTCTGTATTCTTTTTCCTGTTTGTTACTATTTTTATGATTTTTTGCTATATCTTTTTAATTATTATTTTGTTATTTGGCAAAATATATACACCTACTATTATCAGTATCAATTGTTTGAAGTATAGCCTTACTTCTATTATGTATTTATTAAATCTTTTAACTGCTCCAACATGTTTTTCCCAAGTTTTATCTATTAAGATTCCAATACCTGATTCTTTCTTCTTGTTCACTCCTGCACTTGCCTAATAACCTTTGAATTTTGTATTAAGATTGTATAACAAAATTTTTCTTTCTTTTTCTATAATGTTTGTTTCTGTTATACCCAGAATTGCTACTTCTTCCTCTTCTGCTCAGCCTAGCAGATTTTCTAATTTCCAATTTCTGGTTTTAAGTCTGTTAATATTGTAATATGCAATTTTTATTTCTTTTTTTCCTCTTTTCCATTTTTCTTTTAAACTTTTGTATCTTGTCTCTGTGCTTTCTTCCTTCTTTTTTCCTTTCTTTTCTTTTTCTTTTTTTGGATTAGAAGATTTATCTTTATTTTTTTCTTCAAAAGTTCTTCTCTCACTGCACAGAAAGTTTTCAATCTCTTCATTCATATTTGTAAGTTCAACTGAGATGCCCTTAGGAGTGATTAGCTAGATCCTCCCTAGCTTTGTCTCTTGTTTTTTTCTAGTCTTTCTAGTCTTTTTCACATTCACTCTAAGATGTTCTCTATACATAACTCTTTATCTTATCTCTGTGTTTTGAATTCTTCTGTTTCTTTTCAAGATCATTTTTTTTTTTTCTTGTATTTGTGTCTTTTGCTTGATTTCTTCTGTATCTATTTTGTAGTTTGCTTCTTTTTTTTAACATAGTATCTTCATGACTTGCACTGTTCTTGTTTCTATTCTTGTTTCAGTGAGCCTTGTTTTTTTGTCTTTCTTTGCTATATGTATCTTCTTTTATATTTAAGGTTTGGCTAAATCTGTTCTGACTTCTTCCTCTATCTATATTAAGACTTTCTTTTTCCCATGTCTCTTTTTTCTTTTTGTTAATCCAATAAACTCTGAAGTTGTTATACTAAATTGGTTTCATTTGAGCTGCAATTATGTCTTTTTCTGTTATAAACATGACTATTGCTGTTCTTTTTTGATTTTCATTTCTATTTAGAAGGATGTATACTGACTTTACATCTTTGCTTCTTAGGCACCACAGTAATAAAACTTCTGAAACATTTCAGGGTAATTCAGTAAGCTTTGCTATGTATTTTCTTTGTTTTTCTTTTGCTTTATGGTTTTCTTCTCCTCTGGTTACTTGTATCAGTTTATCATTATTAACTGGTATAGTTCATAGAATGTCTTCTTATTCGGCATCTTCTATTTGCATTATGGCAAGTGCTTTGTACTTGGATCTTTTTATTTTTATAACTTGGGCATTTTTGAATCTTCTACAGATATATTCCAACTCCCTTCTGTTGATGTCTGTTGGCAAGTTTCATATTGTTATATATACTTTGTTATTGGACTGTTTATCCTTCTTGTAGTTGTCTAAGTCTCCTTTAATCTTGTTTTTCTTCTTGTTGTATATTTTTCCTTTATTTTTTGTCAAGCTGTTTCTTTTTTTTTGATATTTTTTATTGTGTAATTTTTATTTTCTTTTTTGTCTTTCTGCTCTTCTGGTATTAGTTTGTACCAATCCTTTTTTTTTTTGCTAATTCTTTGAATTGCCTTATTTCTACTATATTCACAGTCGAAGTCAACCTCTATCTACAAGTTTCCTCTTTTAAAGACTTTTTTAATAACTTTAACATGTTTATTATTTTTTAGTAACCACTCAATGAATTTTATATATTCTTCTTTTGTTATTTCTGACATATTATATACTGGTATGTTGGCAAGTAGGCTGTTATGTTGGTTGCAATTTCTTTTGCTTGGTGCCCAAATACTTTTCTCTAATGGTTCCCCTACTATGTTTATTTGTCTCTTGATTTCTAGTTTCATTTCAAATTGCATGTTTGTTTCTTTTACTGTTATGTTATGTGTTGATTCTTTCTAGTTTGCATTTGCACTCTTTTGCTCATGTTCTTCTTCTTCTGTATCTATTTTTACTAATAGCTCTTGTTCGATTTCTTGCATTATTTCTATTTTTGCTAGTTGAGGTTGCTCTATTGCTATGTTGTTTGTTTTTTCTAAAGCAGGTTCTATTATTACTGCATAGTTACTTTGTTCTACTATTCTTAGTTTTCTTTCTAGCTGCTCTTTCTCTGCTTTCTCTATTAGCTCTTTTGTTAATCTCAATAATGCAACCTTGTTTGAACTCTGTTCTGTTAGCATGGTAACAATTCTGTCTTCTCTATTAGGTGTAATATATATCTTGCCTGCCTGTTTAAAGAATACCTCATTGTGTACACTATTAATAGCCTAGTATGCTCTTTTGATATATGTTGTTATTAAACTATTACCACATCTTCCTAATGTATTATATTTTTACCTTAAGTTGTATATGTGTGCACTTTATTTGGTTTGCATGTGACTGGTTTGTTTACTTGTTTACATTCTTGTGACCAAAACATATCTGTGATACAGGGTTAATATCAATTTCCCAAAATTTTGTTTTTTACATAATTTCTTCAAGAAAAAGCTCTTGTTTTTCTTATTACTCTTGCTAGTTAGCTTATTATTAGCTGTTCTTTTTTTATCTGTACTTTTTCTGTATGCTCTTCTTTTTTTATTAGGCCTACTAAAGAGGTTCAAATAGCCACTATTGTGTAAACTTGGTTTTTGTTTCTTGCCGAATTTGGTTTAAGTGATCAGCAGAGAGAGTTTGATTATTTTTATGTTTATCTGATTTTTTCATTATTTATTAAAAAATAATTCTAACAATAATATAAATCTATTGTTAACCTGTAGTTTTTTTTTTAATTACAATGATAACAGAAACTGCTCAACTATAGTATGATGACTATAACTTAACAGATTCTATACAAATTCTAAATAAGACTTAACAAAATACAGAGTAATTTGGAATTTTAAGACAAAGGCAACAATAGATAGTATATGAAGATACTAAATATTACATTTAGTTTATTCACTTATTGAAATGTATAAAAACACTTAACTTTCTTGAAAGGTCAGAAAGTAGTGCTTTTATAGATATTTTGCATATATAAATTATTACAATAAAAACTACTTTATTGCTAATAAATGCTATATATAGTAATGTTAAGATATATAAGAACTAATAAATATAATAAATATAATATATATAATAGATATAAAAGATATAATAAAAATAATAAATATAATAGATATGTAATATCTGTTAAATATGTTAGATATGTTAAATCTAATAGATCTGTTAAAAATGTTAGATTTGTTAGATTTCTAGTACAGTAATGTGAGCCAATTAGAATTAAGTCACATGTACTAGAATTAGTGCTTTTATCAAAATCATTCTGATCTTGTAATCTTATGATTAGAATTACATAACCTTGTGCTCATTAGAATCATCTCAATGAGTTGAATCTAATAGTGGTTGTTTCATCTAATTTGGTTTAGTACATCAAATATTATAGTTAAAAATGTGTAAAACTTTTAATATTAACATTCTTCTCTACTTAGTTTTGAGATCTGCAAAAATTAAAATAAGGCATGATAGTCAGAACTTAAGAGACTAGAAATCATTAAGAGGGTAGTTGTATTGGTTCTAAAAATTTGTTCTACTCCAAGGTTATAGAAAATATTATAGGTTCTAATTAAAATTCTATAATAATAAGTAGAAATTTTTCTTCAACTTGTTCTTCACTTTTCTGGGTATTTTTTTAATAATTCATCTAAATAATAAGTATAGGCAAGTTGTTTTTTTTTAGAAACTATTAGTCTAAGAAGCTTTCTATATATGGTAGTTATTCATTTTTGTAGGTCTTGAAATTCATTGGTTGAACAAGGTACAGTAGTTGGAAAAACAGATACAGTATTTAGAAGATTTGAGAGAATAGTATTGAAATAGATATTCATTGTGAGAGAGTATTATTTTTATTAGTATGAGGAGGTGATTGATTAATAACAATTATAGGATTCCACAAATGTCTATCGTAATATCTTTTTAGCAACAAGATATTAATTGGTGTTTTTAAAATATTGCCTTTTAAGGTTCACAATATGTAAACATCTGGTGCAACTTTTTATACACAAAATAAGGTTCTTTTATTTGAGTAATAGGTTGTCAGAATAATGTTTGTCTCTCATGACATTGTATAAGAGAATTTTATCTTCTTTCCTAAAGATTGGTTTAACTTTTTTGTGCCTTTTGTTCTAATAGAATTTTTGTTGAATTTGAGTTTTCTTGATGTTGTTATTGGCTTTTTCTTATTCTTTGGGTAATTCTTTAATTAAGGAGAATAATTGAATAAAAAAGTTTTCTTCTAGTGGGTTATTAATATTAAAGTTTGGAAATTTTGCTTCTCTTTTATAAATAAGGTAGAAAGATGTAAACTTGGTAATAGATTATTTTGCAGTTTGATAAGCAAATAAAATAGATAGAATAAAGATATCTCAATCTTTGTCTTAGTTAGTTAATTTTGCTAAAAATTTACATAATATTTGATTGAATCTTTCAACTAGTCCATTAGTTTGTGGATAATAGAGACTAGAGAGTAAGTATTAGATTTTAAATCTTTAAGAAGCATTTTTATTAGCTCATTATTAAAATGTGTTCCTTTATCTGACTGCAAATATGTAGGACATCCATGTTAACAGATGATATCTTCATAGATAAAATTTACTGTATTTTTGGCATCAACTTTAGGTACAGCTTTTGCTTCTGACTATTTTTTTTTTTTTTTTTGATATTAAGATAACCTTTTTGGTTTTTTGACTTTTATTAATTACTTATCAGTATTGTGGTTTAATAAACTACTACAGGAGAGCATACAATTGGCTACATATGTAAGTTTTCTATATTACCTATTTAAGGAGTCTGCCCAAAGGTTCTCTACCAATTGCTATATCTAACATCTCTGCTTGGATGTTTCACTTTAAACTCTCTAAACCTGTAACCTGTATTAACATCACTAGGTCATACTTAGATGCCCAAATCATTATCTTAACTTTAGGACTAATTTATTCTCAAGATAAATCCACTAGAGCCTTCTGTACCTATTTTTACAATTGATCTAGGTATCACTATAACAGAACCAACATTTGCAGTCAGAGCTAACCATTAAACTGCTATGTCTTTGTAGAGTTTACTTAGACCCTAGCATCTATTTTATAGCATAACTCTGATACTTTAGTATACTCTTGCCTTTTTACTTGTCTTTTTACCAAACTCCCAATTCAGATAGTCTATATAGGACTATGACTAGTCCATCAGTATATTGGGTTAGCCTGATATCCTTTTTCTCTGATTCATTCTAGTGGCCTGGTTAATAGTATTTTTGAGACTTCCAATATGAAGATTCTTGCCTGTTTGGTTACTACAACTGGATACTATAACTGGGTACTATAATCTTAGTATCTGTTTATCTAGGCTAGCCTTTACAGTAGGCTGTTGAAGATCCAGCTATCTCTCTACTTGAGTCTTTCCAAATAGACTTCTTATTATCTAATTTCAACAGATTTACATAGCCACAAGGACTTATCTAGTGTTTGCACCATCCGATTTGTTAGTTTGCATTCCTCTGTATAACATCATACTTACACAGATGCCTCATGACCTACCAGTTATGCTGGTGTGACTACTATTACAGGTATCCTAACCTAATCATTAGTAACAGTTGCTATAATACAAATATTACATAGGTAATTATCCAAATTTTTACTATTGATAGGATTTGAACACTCAATCTACTACTTAGAGAGTTGACAACCTGACTACTTGCTTCTGGCCATTTTGCCATATAGTTTGTAGCAACTATAATATACTTTTTTTGTTAAGTAGTAATAAGTAAAAGTCTAACAAAATCTATGCCAATTTGATAAAAAGGTACTTCTACAGGAATTGGTTAAAGAAGTCCAAATATTCAATATTTTTCTTTTTTTTGGCAAGTATCACATATTTGAACATAGTTTTTAATATCTTTATACATATGTGGCTAATAATATTTGTTTTGAATTTTTCCAAACATCTTATCTGTTTCAAGATATGCTCCAATTAGATGCTTGTAAATTATGTAGAGAATTGGTTCTACTTCATATGTTTGAATTACTTTAAGTAATTGGTAGATCTTCTGTTTTCTTCAGTTTTGTTTATAAAATATATTATTCTTAATAATATAGAATTTACTTTAAAATTCTAAATGTTTTCTTTGACTTTTTGTAAAGTTTGTAGAGAAATTTGCTGTTTCCAAGAAGTACTTAAGGTTATGGTAAGTAATAGTTTCTATTTTTAACTGAGTTGCTAGGACACTGACTACCTAAACTAAATTTTCTTTAATGTCAGATTTGTCTCAATAGAAAGAGAATTAAATATAATTATAAAAGTATATAGAGCTCTAGCCTTGCTTTATACAATTTTAGACATCTATTTACTCTAGGCTAATAATTTGAACCAAGAAAATTTTTCTTAATCAGTTAACTAAAATGAAATATTTTATGCCAACTGATTCAACTGGTTAAGATTTACTTCACACTTTACCTTCAAAAAGTCTTAAAGCTTTATTTAAATTTTTGATCTTTTTAGAATTCTTAATCTTTCCATCTAATTACTAATTTTTAACCAGTTGTATAGGTTAACTAATTAAGAATTTACTTATCCAGTTACCTAAAATTTATTCGATTCAGGTCAGTTAACCAATTTTAGCCTAACTGGTTCAAATCACTACTCTAGGCCCATAAAAAATCTAAACTAAAAATAAGTATACTATATATATAAACTAATAAAAATAAAGTATCAACATCTAACTAATAAATATAATATTCTAATTTAATAATAAAAATAAATATAATTGTTTAAAGGAGTATAAAAAAATTCTATTTTCAGTACTTCAACTAAGGGCCTTACAAGACTCAAATCTTAGCAGAAAGCTCATCCTAGCTAGTCTTGAATGTATAACCTATACTGCTTAGTAATACATCTTATACTGTTAATCCATATCAGAAATATTACAAAATTTCAAATCTATACCCTTTTTGGAGATCATTAGAATATTTCAATTGTTCAATAAAATGCTAAGATTTCATGTGATTTGTAATCATGTAACTTACAAATCTTTGCTATTCTAAATTTGTTAAATTAATTTCTAATTAATTTCTAAATTTGGTAACTCAACTTTTCATTGATGTCTAATTTTGTTTTAGTTTTGTCTGTTAAATTTATAGTCCTTTTGTCACTTCTTTTTTTTTGTAAGTTTCAATATCATCAACAACAATAACAAAAACAACTTCAACAATAATAATAATAATAACAATGCCTCACTACAGTCTTTTTGGAAATGTTTATCATGCTTACCTAAATAGCAATAATGTTTTGTATAAGACCTTAGGAATGGTTTAAGTTGAGAACAAATGATGAGTATTGTCTTTAAAAATTTTTTTTGTTTTCTCTTCTTCTCTTTTTGTTACTTAACAAAACTTGGTTATAGTTTGCATTGGTTGGTGGCCTCTTAAAGAAGAAGAATACAGACTTTGAAGACAAAGTTAGAAAAGTTAAAAGCAAATGCAATTGCAAGGGTTCAGGACAGTTGAATGTTGGAGCAGCAGTATACTCAGTTGTTGAAAGAAAGAAACAAATTGAGGACAAGGTTGGCAAATGATGAAGAGAAGTTAAGAAGATTAAGAGCAGAAGAAAGAAAAAAAAAGAGAATAATAATAATAGGAATAGAATGTCAAGTATTGGTTTTTAATTTTGCTATGTAAGGTAAGTATTCCTATTTTGATGCAGCTAATCTTTCACAATAGCAAGTCTTTATTGAATTGGTGTAAAACACCTGAATTTCTTTTGAATTTGATTTATTTCAGTTTAAAGTAAGCATTTGTATAAAAAAAATTTTTTTTCAAATAAAAAAAAAGTAAATCCTAATTATGGTAACATAGATTCTTTCAAAATCATGATCATCAAGAGAACGCCCTAATTTGATGCACTGAAATAAGGTTGGTAATTTATTTTTTTTTTAAATCGATTTATACTTACTTTTTCACCCCTATACACTCCATATTTTTTTTTTTTTTCCTTCGTGCTTCTTGCTTCTGTGCCTTTTCTGCTTCACGTGCTGTTCGCTTTTGAATGGCCACTTCTTTTTTACATTGCTTCTCGTTAACCATTCTTTCAGCCTCCTCCTCCGCTTCTTTTAATTGTTTTAATGATTCTTCATTGGTCAGAAGCCGAGAAAAGGGCATAGTTTTCCTTTTTTTTCTTTTTGGAGGTTGGGCTCTAGATTGCTCCTTGTCATCTTCCAGATCTTCAGTTGGTAGGTTGGGGCACAAGAGATATTTAAGTATCTTCCACAAAGGACTTGTACCAGGGTTATTGAGGGTTTCAAGTTCTTCTTCCAATCATTCAACCCTCTCATTTAGCAACCTAATTTCTGACAATAGCTCTTTTTTAGTAGAGTTTGCTTTGGTGAGACATGTATAAGTTGGAGCTAACTCTGAAGTTCGTGAAGACAAGGAAGATTGTGATGAAGACGAGGAAGACTGTGATGATGATAAAGGTGAAGACGAGGAGGACTGTGATGATGATAATGAAGATGAGGAAGCTGATTGCTCAAGGACTTGTGGAATATTGGTACGTAATGAAGGATCTAGACGATCAGGACCAATTGCACTAGGGTTTAATGACCAAATTTCAGTAGTCTTGAAGGCATTGCATATTGTGGTAGGCATATAGGCTGCAATATAGGATGGTCCTAATAATTCAGTGAATGTGTACTTTGTTACAACCTTATCATTGTTGTTAGTTCGAAACCTCTCACACTCTTTATCATATGCTTTCTTTAATATAGCAAATGGTAATTCAGCTGGCTGTAGAATGTGAGTGGTATGGGGGGGAAGAGCGTAAAGAAGAATATTATGCTCATGACAAAAGTTAACACTAATGTAGTTGACATAACTTTTGTGACCGTTTAGAATTAACAAAACAGATGTATAGGCAGGATAGAACTAACAAAATGCTCAATATATTTTTGAAATAGGCTTTCCCACATATATCCCATTTCAGTAAATCCCATGACAAAACTAGCAGGTGCACCGTTTAGAAGACTCGGAATCATTCATTTTCCTTTAAAAATAAGCAATGGTGAGATGTATGTCCCCACTGCTGATATAGTTGGGCATACTGAAATATGCTCATGAGAGCTGCCATATGAAACCTGATGGACTTGGCGTGCTTCTTTTTTTGCTATAACTTTTTGGAGCCTAGGTTCAATGATAAACCCGGTTTCGTCCTAAAAAAAAAATAAAGGCTGAAATACAAAATAATTTAAAAAAAAAAAAGAAAGCAAAAAAAAAAAAAAAAAAAGAGAAAAAAAAAAAAAAAAAAAAAAAAAAGGGGAAAAAAAAAAAAAAAAAAAAAAAAAAAACCCACACATTCCCAATTCTCCCCCACGCAACCTCCTCTCCGCCAAC
>CAJVQA010010729.1:0-11200 GCA_910591915.1 Cetraspora pellucida | reverse complement strand
AGTAGGTTACAGGCATGGCAGCTAGTGTAGAACCCTTGGGTGGACTACTTAAATAGGTAACCAAAAGTTACATATATAGCTAGTTGCACACTTATCTTGTACAAGTCATATGTAATGCATTGACCAAAAACACAATAAAGGTGGTAGTTACTGATAACATCAGCTTTAACAAATAAAAAAAAAAAAAAAAAAGATTAAAGAAAACCTAAGATAATAGTTTTGGTATTTAGTAAATATAGTTAGTAAGTATATAGCCTAAAATTAACCAGTTTTTAATAGATATAGTTGGATTTATTGTAGGTGTATTAGTAGTATTAGAATTAGATTAAGAAGGTGAAGTTAAAAAATATATTTTTAAACATTTAAATTTTTTAATTATATTACAAGCTTTTTTCTATTTTTGTTGAAAAATATTATGTAATAGCCTTATATATTGATAAAACCAATTTAGAAAAGCATTTAATAGAGCTATGAAGAAGAATAATATTGTTTTATAAAGTAATATTTTAATATTGTTATATTGAGATATAGAGAAAAGATCTTTGATAAGATTAAGAAAATAAGAGTATAGTAAAGTATTTGTTTGTTGTGACAAGATAATATAGATTTTATCTAAAAGTTCAAAAGAGATATTTAATTATTAAGTAGTATTTGAAATTAAAGTTAAAGAATTTGTTGAAGATTATATTTTTGTTTGAGATATATAAAGAAATATAATATATCTTCAGAAATTTGACGATAGACATAATTTGAAGTAGTATATAAGAGCAGATATTGTAAATTAAGGTTTTGCATAGTAGATAAGTTGTTATTAATAATTTTAAAGCAGAATGTATAGAATTTTTGATCATTATTTAGAAAATTGATAATGTCAATATTTGTTGATTATTTAATAAAGAATAGGTTTTAAAAGAATTTAAGTTGTGACCAAGAAAGAAGTAATTGTATAGTAATTTTGTTTTATTAAAATAGTTAGGTTTTAGTAGATATTATATAGTTATGCTATTTAAAATAATCAGAAAATAATGTTGTAAAGTTGAATTTAATTAAATGTTTAGAGGTATCTTGTTTAGCTAAGAGATCAGCTTAATTATAAAAAATTATTAGAGTGAAATTTAACTTTAGAAAAAGAGATTTTAAGAGATTTAGTTTGAATAAAATAATGAATAATAAATAAAATATCTTAGTTTTTAATATGTAAGAATTTGTGTAAGGAAGAAAATAATTGAATGTTTTTTAGAGCTAATAGATTGTTAAGGATTCATAACAGATATTTAATTACTGTTAAATAAATAAAATCTAGATAGTTAGCATTAAGTTTAAGTTTAAGAGTTTTCTTCTAAAAAGTTAATACAAATAGTTGCTGAAATGTTAATTGTATATATTTGTTTAATTTTATTTGAATAAAGGTAACATCTAATATATAATATGCAGTTCAGATCTGGAAAATAATAGTAGTAATTGTGTTCTAAATCAATATTAGCATTTTAATATAATATAAAGTGGTTTGTGTTTGAAAAGTATTTGCAGATTTTGCTAATAATAATCTTATTATTATTGTTGTAGATAAGTAGCCAAGGATTGAAATTTTTTTTGATTAATAAAATGTTATATGCAAAAGCATTAACTTCAGAAGGTTAAAAATAAGAAAGAATTAAACAATGTAGTCTATTAAATAGAATTGTTTTTCAAATAGGCAAACCAAGAAGGTTGCTTTTTTTTTGTTAGATAATAGAGTTTTGGTAAAAGGTGATACTATTTGAATAGTATGCTGTTGTTTGTAATACATGATTGTTTTAAATAGAATATATTGTTTTTGTAAAATTATTTTTTAAAAATATAGTATTTTGAATATTAACTAAGTATTGGTTCTAGTAATTGGTAACTATTGTAAATAGTGTTAAGCTACAAAATATTAGAAGTTATTAAAATTGAAATACTAAGATGTTACAAAAGTTGTATAATTTTAAAGTTAAATATGAGTTTATTAAGTTCATCTATAAGTGGTTAGCTGTGCTAAAGAATATTAGTAGCAGGCTAGAGATTGTTTTGAAATTGTTGTAATCTAATTTTAATAAAAATACTAAGAATTTTTGAGTTGTTAATTTTTTGTTAAAAGCAAGATATATAATATTATAGTTGAATATTCTAAATATTTATACATTATATATATAAGAATTTAGCATAATGTTGTTAGGTCTAGTATAGAAAAATTTAATTTTGTGTTTGATTATAGCAAAATATTTTATTATAATATTATGTAGTTTGTATTCAATAATAAGTATAATTATAGTATATGTAATATATATAGCTTGTTTATCTGTAATTTTCTTAGTGTTTGTAATATTGATAAATTGAATTGTTTTATTATAAATTAGTTGGTTTTGTTTTGTATATAAATTATTAAGGATAAATCAACATCCTAAAGATTTAAATAGTTGGTTAGCAGAAATATGTATGAATAATAAACTTAAAAAGTAAATAAAAACTATAGATGATATATTTAAGGTAAGAATTAATTTGGTTAAATTAATTTGAATATCAGTTATATAATAAAAAGAGATATCTGTAATAATAATTAATTATAATTCTTTTTTGAATTTAGTGATCCAAAGTATGTTATCCATATATGCTAATATAAATACAGAGGTTTGAAATTTGTGAAATTTTGACTAAAACAAACTAGTATTTCACTTTGTAACCAAAGTATATTCTAAAAAGTCTGAGACTATTTTGTTTATAAGAGGGTTATAGCAAATTCTTCAGAACAGTAGGTTTATAATTTTTTCTTGATCAATGCTATTTTTTATATTGTAAGAATTAGTGAGACCTAAATTTGTAATAATCTATATAATATTTTAACTATTATTAATTTTACAGAAATCTTCTTTTTTCTTTTAATTGTTTTTGTGTCTGAATGATTGTTAGAAAGAGTTTTAATTGTATGCATGATAAATTCATGTGTGAAAAATAAGCAAAATTTGATGAATAAATCATGCAGACCAATCAAACTTAAAATTTTGCGGACGGATCGCATTTAAAACACCATATAAGCCATATATAAAATCAATACGTTTGATTGGCTGTTACGTACCATATCAACCTTTTTTATACTTTAAATAGAAATTACTAAATTGATTATAATAAATTTTTGCTCCGAATTTACAAGAATTTAGTACAGAGAGACCTCTCTAAATGCAATCTCTCTAAATACACTCTCAACTTCCGGCCAAATTATATACTTGACTCCTATAAATGCATATTTTCTTATTCTCTAAATGCATGTTTTTAGAAGTTTGGTCCCTATGATGTGCATTTAGAGAAGTCTCTGTATACGATACTATGTTAATAAAGACACAAAAATAGTTGTGTTGATCATTACATAATTCTGTTATTAACTATTTATTACGACATTTTTGTAACACGGACTCCGATATCACTCGCTAAAATAAGGACGTCCGGTACTATGGTTAGTACACTACGGTAGATTATCTTGCATTAGATAGTATATGTATTTCAGGCACCTGAAATTGCGTGATGACTGCATATATAATATAAATTAAAAACATGACTCGACTCACTCATTTACTCGAGTCATCTCGCTTTGAGTCGAGGTGAATCGACTTGGGTTACTGTAAAGCGGATATTGTGCAATGTGATTTATTAGATGTACTAATAGATGTATTACCTACGTACCTGACACTTTTATTCAGACAAATTCATTTCCTTCAATACTTTTCCGAAATTATTATCTAACTACTTTAAACAATCTATATTTTTAATAAGGTAATATGAAACAAAACCTTTTCAATCTAACGCTAATTTTTTTCTAAATCAAGGGTTTTCCGGTAATAATGAAATTAAGGATTTTCAATATGCAGCAATAAAAATTTTTATGGTAGGTGCGTATGTATCGGTATAGACTGTATTTTTTTGAGATGGATCAACGATGAAATTTTTTTTTGTACTTAAGTACCGGGCGTACTTATACTGAATAATTTTTGGGGTTAATATAAATAACGGTAATGTACTAGCGCTAGATTTTACGCCGTATTACGATCTGGGCACCAATAATAAAAGGTTGCATGTGATTTTATTCTGAATACTTTTTTCTAGAACATATATTAATTAATGTAACCCGATTAATAAAACTTTTGAACATACGTACGTACGCTTCTAAAAGACACAAGTCATTAAAATTAAATTTAAGAATACCACATATATTTATAGTAAACCCTTTATTAAAATATTATATTATATTTACAAACAGTATATACTACATATAATGTGTACGTTTAACATTAAGAAAAGATCGTAATTTCTAATTTACTTTAACCTAATTTTAAAGAGAGAAAACGTGATAATAACAATCTTCTCACTTTTAAAAAGTTCCTTTTTTTTTTGTTGAATTTACACAATCAATTATGAAAAAGAATTTTCAATCATTCTATAAATATTATTTTTAAGAGCTCTGAACCTTTTGAGTCGTTGCATAGCGTACTCAAAGTAATTAAAATTAATATTACTTTGTAATGATTGAATCAATGCCCAAAGACCCCACATTATATGACTTGTTAATTGAAATGCTTCACATTCTATTAACAATTTTTGTAATACATCATCCGACAAAGGCGAAATTGGATCACTAGAAGATAAATAAGATTTTAAAAATCTTAATTTGTCAACGTCTTTTGGGTACCAATCATTATGTAAAACATGAGGGTTTGGATCGTGGTAATCAAACATGAATTCACAAAAGAAGTTACTAATATCAAAACCACGATAGTTATAACCAGCATACTCAAAGTCCACGGCAACTAATTCATCAGACCCATTGGTAAGTCTTAGAATATTTCCTGGTTGAAGCTTAAAGTCGTAAATAACCATATTTATATTTATAAAATAAAATTAAAATTAAAATAAAATAAAGAATAATAGTAATAAAAAGTTTAGAAAGTTAGTAATCATGATGGTAACATAAATCACAAGGGATTAATCATAATTGTAACATCAATCACAAGCGATTAATCAAAAATAACTAGATTGTATAAAGGATAACTTACATCATTATGAGCCAAGACAATTGGAGAATTAATTAAAGATAATTTCTCTTTTAATATTCGGATATCATTGTTAAGGGAGGACAAATCAAACTTTCGTAAAATGAACCTTTGATTTTCAGAGAAATTTTCAATATTATTTGCAATAACGGTATACCATTTTGTAATATTAGACCAAAGTAAAGGATCAGTATCACATTCAGGAGGGTTTAGATGGACCATATTGTGAAGGGAAGCCATACGTTCAGCAACCTGAATATAAGTAGTTGGACACTTTATATCCTGGCTATTTAAGGTAGTAGATTCAAGGAATTTTTCAACTCGACCATTTGCAAAGATCAATAATAACTCGGGACCAATCCCATAAGGAGAAAGAAATTTCAACCATTTTAACTCTTCTTCTCTATCACAGAATTGATCAGCACCTTTTCCATATATACGTAAGACGACTTTCGATGGGCTACCATTATCAGAAATCCGTTTGTTTTCCACAAAGAATACACAATTTGTGAGTGCACCAGAAACTCGAGTGACAATAAGTTGAGAATCTTCAGTAATGTTCTCCCAACCTTTAATCTTTTTAACAAGAGGGGCTAATGCGTTCTGAAAGTTGGTATTGTCTTGACCTAACACACTAAAAGAGAACATAATAACATGTTAAAATATTAAAAAATATCCAAATTTAATCAAATTTAATGATTGCAATCGTAATAACTACATACTCTATGTCAATAAAATCGTCGCAAGTTGGGATACTTAAGTCCGTAATATCTTCAATAATAGGGCCATATGTATTATGGCTTTCGGGTTGTTGTACTTGGATATATGACATTATATATTTAATACCAATTTTCCAGTTAAATTTTGTCGTTTTAAAATAAGTAAAAAAATCTTTAATAAATTTCGTCGCTGAAAAATAAAATTTGTTGATTGAAAGTAAGAAAAAAAAAATCTTTTATAAATTTTTTTTTTTTTTAACAAACGATTAAAGCGTATCTTATGATTTTCTTAAGACTACTGCTTTTTTTATAAGGTAAAAATTTACACTAGCTTTATATAGTTGTACGCAGGAATATTTTTTTAATGTTCTAGCCTTTTATGGACTTAAGAAAGGTCTCGTGAGATCTTGTGATCCAATAAACCAAAAGGATTAGCCGAAAAAAAAGAAAGTGAAAGAGAATGTATTTATTTATTTTATACATATATTTATTGATTGAACACAAGATCACAAAGATCACAATGATGCTGATTCAAGTATTGACGTACATACCCTTATTGTGTGTAATGCTTGGATTAATTCATTAATTCTACTGACGCAACAGTCATACGTAATACATATTATGAGTAGAAATTTTAGAATTCCACAATAGATTTATCCTAAATGTAAGTTTCCTGCTCGTAACATCAGATGATATAACATCGGAATTAACAACTTAAAATAAACCCAATTATGTCGTTGTTAAGGAATTAAATGAATTTATTCATTTTGTAAATTATTGTTTTAATTTTTCAACTCGGTGCATCGGTATTTTCGGTATTAACCGTCAAGAAAAATTAACACTTTACTACGTAATGTAACACCGAGTTGGAGCTTTTATCTAGCATTCTACAAAGAATTCTATGATCTCATGACCATTTAGATGAACTTGATGTTTGATAAATCTGGGCAATCTAAATTGAGCCCAAGCTTTTTTTAAAATAAAGAATCAAAAATCCCCAAAATCTGATTTAAATGTATTTAGTCATATGATTTGGAATGGGGAGATTACAGGATTCCGTCAAAATAGGTTATAACAGGATTTGGCATATGTCAACAATTGTCTCGTGACAACATTATTTCCGAAAATAAAATAGGTCACATTTAGTCACACGACACCACGTACATAACAATAAAAATTTCATAAAATACTACGTACGTATCTAAAAATTTTTGACTAAGAAATCATCTACTGCGTCCTAATCAAAATTGTTTCGTTGTGAAATTTTATTACCATATTATTACTTTAATTCTAACCTTAAAAAAAACAATAACGTAATTTTATTTTTATCAATTTTATTACTATTTGTTTTGATTATCATGAATGTTTGATTGTTCATTACTATTTCTGCGCTACCCTATTTCAAATTCTGCCACATGTAAAAAGAATTTCGTTTATCTATTTCCAAATTCGTACTTATATAATATGGCGGTTCAGACTCTTTTCATTAGTATAATATATTTATCCTAATATAATACAGTAATAATACGAATGCTTTATTTGGGGTCCGTTAAAGCCAGGTACATTCATATAATGACCTACATGCTGCATAAATTGTTTTCTTGATATCTATATAACTCACTATCACTAAATGAATTAAAAAAGTAACGCTAACTGTACCTGTTCCCCTTTATTTGATTATGTATAATCCAAATACAGCATTCTGGCGCATAAATAATTGTGTGCAGTTTTTGGATTGTATTAATTAATACATACGTAAGTATATCATATTTATTTATTTACTGTAAAAACAAAGTAAAAAAAATTGTATTATACGATATATATGATATAGGTAAAAATAGCGGAAATCAATTTCTTGATCGGAATTGTCATTATGAATGATGGTTCTTCTATTTCTTTGCATAGAAAGATGCAATTAACGAAATTTAAATGTTCTAATTTTTCACTGATACATATTAATTTCTTTATTTGATTAAAAAAAAGTTTTTTGTTGCGGATTTAGTATTACAATGTTACTTGACTTCATATTATAGTAAGCCCCAAAAGTTTAGGACGGTTACACAAAATAAAAAATTCATAAAATTTACAAGTACATACGTATCAATATTTTTGATTAACTTTTTTATTACGTTATTTTATTACGTATTATTTTGTTGCATAAAATTTTGCCATGATTTTCTGTGTAACCGTCCTAAACTATACAGTTTCAGAGATATCTGATATTACTAAATCCGGATGACTTAGGTCGAGTCACACCTTTTATAGTGGCCAAGAATATTCCAGAAATTTATAGCATAAATACTGAAACAATGAAAGATGGAAGTTATTCATTCAATTGGTTTATGCTTGGGTAGAATGCAACGTTTACTAATAGAGGTCGCCATAAAAACCATGTTTAGCTTTAAGAACACTAAGATTCACTACGTAAAAGAACCTCTCCTCACCGCTTACTTCGCTTACATCGCTTTTAAGACAAATATTTTACTATTTATCATTAATATTAATTATTTATATACCGTATAAGTTCTAGATTTTTTTAAAAAAAAAACGATTAACAAAAAAGAAGACTAAATGTAAAATTTTTAAACTTGAATACTATGTGTATCTAATGTAGCGACCTATGCATTTACTACTTTCCCCCAAGTTTCTATTGGTTGGGATTAGAGATGGGACACTGTGTAAGCATTTTTTGAGACTGCGCAATTGTGTTCCGAGTTGGTAAAAAAATTTTACTATAGCTGCAACGAATCAGACTAAAGAAATATCTCAGAATTTGGCTAGTTGATGATTTAATCGATTATTTGGAAAGTTGTCAACTTGGTTTTTCAACTAACGATTTGGATAACTACTGAGCAGTACAATTTTCTTAATTCAGGCTAGCTGGAAATCGTCCGAAAGTAAAACAAAACACCTATAGAATCAACTGGGGTTAAATCGCCACCCAAAAAAATTTCAGATCATATGATTTAAAAAGATTAACCAATCAGAATCGATTTATAAATTGATTTTTGAAAATTTTGAATTTTTTAAATTTCGATCAAAAGATAGCGCAACCTAACTAAATACGATGAATTTTTTTTATTTTAATTCTACATGACATTAGATTTAAATAAAAAAATATCATTGAATTTTATAAGGTGGTTGTTGAGAAAGCTTCACCCAAAGTCTTGAAAACACAGACGCAGCAGCTTCATATATAGGCGAGATAAATTTTCTCAAACTTTGAGCGAAGTTTTCCTGACAACAACCCAACTAAATTCGATGAAAATTTTTTATTTTAATTCTATATGTCTGTAGAATTATAATAAAAATTTTCATCAAATTTAGTTAAAAAAATTTTTAGATGAACTAGGGATGTCAACGGTCGGTCACGGTCGGTTTCGGTCGGTCATCATCGGTCATGAGTCATGACCGAACCGACCGCGGTCATGACCGATGGGTAATTTAAAATTTTAATATCCAGCATTATTTAATTAATATTAGTTAATTTAAGTTACCGCATTCACCGTAATAAGCACTGTCTCCTCTGCATATTTTATTAAATGTCAGATTAGTGGAAACAACTTTGTTAAATATCTCATTGTGATTTCCGCTATAATAGAGATTGAAAAAAAATATAAATATAATAAATATAAATTGTTGTCAAATGAATATTTATTAAATATCATTTAACTAATTGGTTAAAGTTGTATATAACAATAATTTCAGCACAATACATATAATCAAACCTAATTTTGTATCATGATAATTATTTTACAGATCGTTACAATGATAAATAAAAAATATAGTATCGGTCAAGCAGTCGGTTCGGTCGGTCAGGATTTGTGACCGAACTGGTATCGGTCACGGTCATGACCGGTCATGACCGAACCGTTGACATCCCTAGATGCAACTGTTTATGAGTGAGGCAAAACTTTGGGCAAAGTTTTCTTGACAACTAAACTAAATAAATGATAATATTTTTATTTTAATTCTACAAATCCATTAAATTAAAATAAAAGGTATTTGAGGTGTTCTCAAGTGTTTTAGTCAAATAGTCAGGATAGGTCAGAAAGCAAATTCTAATTAATTGACAAATCAAGCTTATTTACTATACTAATGAATAATATAAAACTACAATAGAAGATTATTTAGTTGGTTCAAAGTATTTATCATTCCAATTAATAAAAAATAGAGGCTCAAACTAGTAATACTGTAATAATGTTTTGGTTTGCTATGTAATAAAACTAATATATAGTAGCTAAAATTAAAAATGTTAATTAAGAAATTGAATTATGTTCAAATTAAAACTAAACTAACATTAAAATAAAACCTAATTCTAGTGATCAATTTAGAACAGAAATATGAAATGATTATGTTTAATTTCTATTTTTATTTCAATAAATTTTAATGTACTTATGGTTTCTAAGACTAAACTAAATATTAAAAATATATTGAATCTTATGTTACTTTGTTTTAGTTTAGCAATATATATAAATTTTAGCTGTAAAAAAATTAGACCACAATTTAAATTAATATCAAGCAAAGGTTATAGAAATATGGCATCAAATATAGTTTATAAAGTTTTGGAAAAATTGCTAAATTATATACATCAAATATAAAATGTTAATAATATATTAAATATAAACAAATATGATAATTCTTTTTGCAAATCACTTATACCAAATTTTTACTAAAAACATTTAATTATTACTGCTTATTTTACTAAATTAACCTTACTTATACTCTTAAATAAAGTTGTTTAGTATATTATTCTGCTGCTAGATGTCAAGTTTAATGCTTCAATAATATCTAACTATTGAGAAAAATTATAAAAACAAAATTTTTAAAATTTGTTCATTTTTTAAAAAATTTATTAATTAAATATATTCTGCTTATTATTAATTATTTACTTAGCTTACCAAGATAAATATTTTGATATATATTTTATTTTAAATAGACAAAATTTCATTAAGTTAATAATAAAAAATAAAAATAAAAACCTGTTTTTGCAGATTTTTTTATAGTTAATTTTAGAAAAATTTGCAAAAGTGTTCTGAAAAATTTACTTTTCTAGTACTTATTAAAATTTTTGGCTGAACTATAGTTTAGCGTATACTAATACATGCAATTGTCACAATGTGATATCGTCAGATTGGTAATATGCTGTGGAATGTAGTGCTTCGATAAATGCTTCCCAGAGTCTGTTTTTGTTTACTTTTCGCCAAATAAATTTGAATAGGTGTGATTCAATTAAGTCTTTATTTCGATTTCGTGGTGCAATCTGTAACTTGATACCATTCCACAATCCTTCTATGGTATTCATATATGCATCTGTTTTGGGATCCACAAAATTTTCTGAATAGTTAACTGTTTTATGTTTGAATCCTAGTTCATCGATATTCAAATAACCTTTTCAACAATCTGTATAAACAATAGATC
>CAJVQA010010728.1:0-11201 GCA_910591915.1 Cetraspora pellucida | reverse complement strand
ATTCGGATGTTTATGTCTGTCGACGGCAATAAGCATCTGAAGCTACACATTAGGAAATGTTAAGATATTAAATTCAGCAAGAAATATAATATATAAGGCAAAGTTAATTCCTTAGTTTATAACCCGGCCGGGTCAAATTTTGAGGTTCTATCACAAAATCCCAAAAAACGGATTCCTGAAAGAACATAATACTGTAATACCGACTAAATCGGCCAGCTTTGTCGATATTATGTCCCGGGAATCTGTTTTTCTGGATTTTGTGGTAGAACCAAATTTTGGAACCTTTAACAAAAAAAATTTATATATATATTATAATAACAGATGGGTTTTTAAATTTTGTAAAATTTTTTATGAATTTTTATTTTTTAAAAAAAAGCCGGCCAATCGAGGTACTAAATTTGTACGGTTTAATGTGTAAAAAAATATTATCTCGTTGATAAAAGCATTTATAAATGTTTCATTAACAATTTCATCCGTATTGATTCCGTCGATATCATGAGTATTGATATTTAGGCTTTAAGAACAATGGTTAGATTGTTCCAGGTCGCTTTTCGAACAGTTCCAAACGGGCCCCTACTGATTTCCTCACAATTGGTAGATGAATCATAATTAAATTTTATAATTTCGGTTCTTTCATTAATAATTCTTTCAATTAATTCATTCAATGTATTTCGATTAGCCATGATTCGGTAAATTTAAAGCACGTACAGTATATATCATGTATTTATGTATTTGTTGTACGTACATAATACAAAACTATTGTATAACTAATACAAGGTAATGTGCAGCACTATGTGTACAATATCCTTTGTTTCTCTTCGGACTAGATGTGCAGGTGAAATTGTTCCAATAAACCGTACAACACACAGAAAGTTATGGTTACAGTTGCGATAAATTAAAATTTTGATATCCATGGTAATGGCTATATGACCAGCATTTCTATTTAATAATAAATACTACAATCAAATATATATATAGGTACATATGAAAGAGTACATCTATGTACGGGTACCCTTATGTCAAGCAAAAATCGATCTCCGACCTTAAAATGTCTGGTCCGGAACCAATAATATCCAAGGATATTGTGTAACAAAAACAAACAGCGAAAGGGACCTGACTTATTACTTTACTTAATATTAAGTAATTATTACATCATATTACTTATCAGAACATATATACTCCTTACTGATTATAAATAACGCTTTTTTTTCTTGCAAAGTATATACTATTCTTGAGCAAGATATTTTCGATATGTCAAGTGAAGATCGCTCAAAGTTGAAATATCCGGGTGAGTCTACCTTGTATACCTTGTACCTATTATTGTTTTCATTAATCAAATAATAAAGAATATAACTTTGCATTCAGATTATTGGAGCCGAGACTTTAACGCCTGGGGAAACTTAAACGATTGGGACACCTACTGGATCGAAAAGCAAACGAAGTCAACATCAATTACCAAGTACAAGTCCCACTTAGCCTTAGGTGACGAACTGAGATGCCTGAGGAAAATATATACAAGTACACATCCTGCTTATAATAAAATCCTTAATTTTGAGAAAGAATTGAAGGGAAGTATAAATAAGTTCATTCTTAAGGAGGATAAAAGTGTACTCTATGTCTAATCCAGCAGACGAGTTCTGTGAGGGTTTTAACGAGTTTAAAAACATGGGTAGTGACGAGTTCACTAATCCAGCAGACGAGTCTGAGAGGGTTTTAACGAGTTTAAAAACACTGGGTAACGTGGGCATAGAAACACTGTTTGAAACATGTTTCGGATGAGGAATATTGTTTTCGAACAAGGAATGTTCACTTGAGTTAAACTTGGAGGCCGAATGCCCAGCTGAGGGAGGGACGAGTTCCCGTGGCTTGTTGTGGACTTTCTTCCTCCTGTTTTTATTATATGGTTATAATTAATTGTATTAATATTATATACTGTATTAATATATATATAGGTAAATTCTAAGGAAAAAAAAAAAAACAAAAAAATTTGGGAATTAGCCGTTGATAAGGCAAGTGCTTTATGAACCTTTGATATTTTGTTATAACTTATTCCTTTATTGTAGAAGGGCATGCGAGATGGCCTAAAGATAGCTCGGAAAAGGTTCCACATAAATTCTGAGATGGATTTTGCGTCAGTCGAAAGAGAACGGAAAAGACTTAAGAGGCATGCTGGAAATGTCCTTCCTGATAGTTCAGTGCTACCACCACCATCATCATCGTCAGATTTCACTTCTATATGTGATAGTGATGACGATGATGACAATGACAATGATGTTGATGACGATGATAAAGACGACGATGATGACGAGGACGATGACGTTGATAACGACGATAAAGACGACGACGATGATGACAATGATGACGATGACGTTGACGATGACGACGATGACAACGAAGAAATTCCTTCTTTGGACAGTATGCCAACTAACATACAAACTTGGAGTTTGCCCTCAGGAAAATTCGTTAAGGATATTTTTGCTGAAAATATATCTCGGCATGCTGAAATCTTAAAAGATAAGAAGAAAATAAATGCAGCAGATAAAGCTACCTTGAGATATGGCATGTCAAGAATCATCGATCTCTCAGCACATATGCGGGGATGGTTTTCTGCCAGTGAACGTCAGCATATGACGAAAGATTACGAAGAAATTCTCAAAGTTCCTGAGTTAGCCGAAGATGCCAATGAGTTCATTGCAAAAGTAGAAAGGGTAGGCATATATATGTGTGTATTTGGTAATATCTTTCATATAAATTTATTTTTTTATTGGTATATAGATGGTAAAGGAAGGCAATGTCAATGAAGCATACAAATATTGTCTCAATCAACATGCAGATGCATCAGTTAATACTTGTCTTTATAAAATAACTAGAGTTTATAGTGATTTGTGAGTACTCGTATTCATTTTATTATTTGTAGCTTGTCTTTATTTATATTTCTAATTTATCTATATAGCCTCTTTAAGGTCAAAGACGGAAATGATTTGCTAGATTGTGCTGGTGAACATCACACCGAAATTGATGTTATTGTAAAAGCATGTGCTTACATTGTTGATGGATTACTAAATGGAAATGGAATACATTGTAAATGGTAAATAAAGAATACCTTTTTGATTTTAACAACCTATAAGCTTATAAATTTCTTGTGCATTAGGGGTGAATCATTTTGTCCTCTGAGTAAATCCACAAGTCATAAGAAAGGACGCAAGTGCGATGTTCGATTCTTAAGTCATGCAGGAATAGATCTTGGTGAATGGGAGTTTGCTGCTGAAGCAACTCCAACTAAAGTAGTTGGAGATCGTTGTCGCTCAGCTAGAATCAACCAATCAATATTGAATGGCCTGTTGAGCAGAAACTTAGCTGATAAACAAGTGGATATGATCAAGGTTCCATTTTTACAAATTGCTGGCATCTTCGGACAGTTGTTGGTAGAAGACATGGTAAATGGCTTTTACATTGTTTTTCCTGGTGCAACATTCGAATTACCAACAAAATTGGCTCACTTTGGAAAATTAAAAGCAACAATAAAAATTTTTAACCATGTAATGGTAAGATTAAAATCCGATTGATTGGGATTGCAAATTATTTTTTTTTCCTATCCTGACATCAAAAAATTAATCATTTTGCACAGGAAATATATGAAAAAATCAATAAAATGTTATGAACTAAACCATGGACGTAACTTACTCAAGGATATCTTCAAAATTGACGATGAAAAATCCTTACAATGCAAATCAGATTTATTCACGAACCATGGTGGATACCAAAAAATAAACCTTAAAAATCTCAAGTATTAATTGCGATTGAAGAAATGGAAAGTAAAATAGAAGAACATTGTCGGAAAGGGAACAAATGTTTATTAAATATAATGACAATCTTGAATTTTTAATGTAATTACATTATTGAAAAAAATAATAAAGTTTCAGGCTTTATTATAGCCAGCTGTATATATAATGCGTCACAGGTAGAACAATGAACTTTAAAAACTTCTTAGTAAGTTACGCAACTTTTCCAATATCTTCTATGGTACATAATTTGATTTAAAAAGTAGAAAAAGATTTATAAAAGTTGCAAATTATATTAAAGATTTCGAATGTAATAAAGAAATTTGCTTAATTATGTTAGATCGAGCTGATTTTGCAGCATTTGCAATTGGAGACATTTGGAGAAATGTAGAAGAATATGAGTATTATTATAAAGAGAGTTTTCTTTAACCTTTAAAAGGTTTAAGAACCTTTTGAAAGATATCAGATGCTACATTAACAATATATCAAAGTTTAGTCGATATGAACCTTTCAGTGCAAAACATAAATATGAACGTTTAATTAAAGAGTATTATATATGTATGGAAAAGTTTCATATTACTGAGTTTACTGTGTTTATTACGAAGTTTAGTGAAACTAATAGAGCTAACGAAACAAAAAAGTCGACGAAGCCATAAAAAGCACTGAAAAAGTAAGCATAAATCATTAAAATATCATGTGAAATTTATTTATATTTATTATGTCTAATATATATATATATATGCATTTGTTTTAGGCCCTCGTGAAAGTAGAACAAAAGACTGACTTGTTAGCTAAGATTAAATACATTTTGAAGAACACAAAAATTGATGTCCAAGTAAAAAGAATCGATCCAAGTATATTAAGCGAACCTTATGATTGTGAGGAGACTAATTTTCACAAGAGTATCATAAAGGAAATTATAAAGATGAATATGAAGTTGCATGCAAACCCATAAAGTCTATATATTTAAATTCACTAAATTTAAAATTTGAATTATCAATCATTAAAGAATTGAAATCAAGATATATTCTCCATTTCCATGGACTCTCAAATATCAATAATGGTGAAGTTTTGGTCTTTGAATGGGCTGAGAAAGGATCATTAGAAGTTCTATTTAGTAAACACGATATACCTTGGGCTAGAAAAATACAGATTGTTCGAAATATCAGTCGTGCCATTATATTTTTACGTATAGTAACTATTTTACATCGTGATCTTAGATGTAAGAATGTTTTTGTGAGTATCTTAAAAGCGATGTTCTAAGTAATTGTAAAATATTATGACGTTTTCCCTTCAAATCAAATAAAATCAAACCGCAATTGAATGTTTAATGACATTAGATCCATAAATTTGTAGGTCTCACATAATTTTGATACAAAACTTGGAAATTTCGTTTACACACCGCACATACGTGAATTGCAAGATCAAATGAAAGATCGAATTAAGTTTATTTTACCAGATAATATTCGTTGGATGGCACCCGAGCAAATGAAAAAATTTGATAGATTAATAAATAGAGTAATTGGTACAAGTTTCGATGAAGCTTATACATTTAATTGTGAATTGTTCAGGCATTTATAGTTAATGTTATCGTGTTTTCGAATTAGTACGATTTTATGAATCATTTGACTCATGCAAGTTGCTATTATGAAGACAATGGCAATATGCAGTATTCATAGGATCTATAAAATTCAATGATTGCACTAATCCGAAAACAACTCAAAACCTTTAAAATAAAATTGGCTCTATTTTTTAATAATTTTTATTCTCGTAATTAGTTTTGGGATGCTTATTTGGGAGATTTTTAATGAAAAGGTTCCTTATGCAACTTTGAGCACTAATCAAATATTAGGTCATGTTTTAAGTGGTAAACGGGAAAAGTTTCTACTCGGAGAATTTGAAAATCCTCTATTAATGAATGTAAATTTTTACTTTTTATTTTATTATATTTCATAATTTTATTTATTCCTTGCATAATTTGTAAACAGTATGGCGTCAAAACCCAGACGATCGAAAGGACATTGCAAATTTGAACGGAGAATTTGAAATGCTATCTATAAACTACCCAATTTGCCGTAGGTTTCCAATACTATTCAAAGAGCTAGATGTTAGTGGTAATTTCAATGAACAATATAATATTGGATTGCATGATAGCTTAGACGCAATAGATGAAAAAATATTTGATTTGTATTTAAAGTCAGTTAAATATGACTATTTTAACAAAAGGATGTTTGAATGGTGTTTAAAATCTGCTGAAGGTGATAATTCTAATGAACAGTATAATCATGGATTTTGTTATGAAAATAGCAGAAGTACATTTAAGGATGAAAAAAAGCATTTGAATGGTATTTGAAATCCGCAGAAGATTGCTGTTCCAATTGGCAGTATAATCTTGGGTTTTGCTTACGAAAATGGTATAGGCACATTCAAAGATGAAAAAAAGGCATTTGAATGGTATTTAAAATCTGCAGAATGTGGTAATTCTTTTGGACAAAATAGACTTGGTCTTTGTCATAAAAACGGGATAGGTACCACTGAAGATGGAAAAAAGGCTTTTGAGCGGTTTTTGAAATCTGTAGAAAGTGGCAATTCCAATGGGCAGTACAATTTCGGATTCTGCTATGAAAATGGCATAAGTATTGCTAAGGATGAAAAAAAAGCATTCGCGTGTTATTTAGAATCTGCTATAGGTGGTAATGCCCAAGGACAATATTATGCTGGATTATATTATAAAAATGGCATAGGCACCATAATGAATGAAAAAAAAGCATATAAATGGTTTTTAAAATCTGCTGAAATCGGAAACTCAGCTGCACAACATAGTCTTGGAACTTGCTATAAAAAAGGCGAAGGCATATTTAGAGATGAAAAAAAAGCATTTGAATGGTATTTGAAATCTGCCGAAAGTGGCAATACCAATGGGCAGTGTAATCTCGGATTTTGTTATGAAAAAGGCATAGGCACAATTAGAGATGAAAAAAAGGCATTTGAGTGGTATTTGAAATCGCAGAAAGTGGTAACACCAATGGACAATGTAATCTTGGATTATGCTATGGGTATATTTAAGGATGAAAAAAAGGCATTTAAATGGTATTTAGAATCTGCCAAAGGAGGTAATTTAGATGGACAATGTAATCTTGGAATTTGCTACGAAAAAGGTATAGGTACAAATAAGAATGAAAAGAATGCATTTGAATGCTATTTAAAATCCGCTGAAGGTGGTAATTCTGACGGACAATGTGATCTTGGAGTCTGCTTTGAAAAAGGTATAGGTATTATTAAGGATAAAAAAAAGGCATTTGAATGGTATTTGAAGTCCGCTGAAAATGGTAATTCGATTGGGAAATGTAATATTGGATATTATTATTATGAAGGTATAGGAATTACAGAAGACAAAAATAAAGCATTTATTTGGTATTTAAAATCTACTGAAGGTGGAAATTCAGTTGCACAGTATAATCTTGGAATCTTCTACGAAGAACGAGAGATCACTTTTAAAGATGAAAACAAAGCATTTCACTGGTATTTAAAGTCTGCCGAAAGTGGCATTTCTTTCGGACAAAGCAGTCTCGGGCTCTGTTATAAAAATGGCATAGGAGTTATAAAGGATGAAACGAAGGCATATAAGTGGTTTTTAAAATCTGCTGAAGGTGGCAATTCTATTGCACAATATAACCTCGGAATTTGCTATAAAGAAGGTAAAGGTATAGATAAGGATAAAAAAAAGGCACTTGAATGGTATCGAAAATCAATTGAATTCGACAATTTACACAATCTTGGATTGGATAACCTAAATGGTTTAGGAACAGTTAGGGATAAAAAAAGGGCATTCATGTGGTATTTGAAATCTGCTAAAGATGGCAATTCCAATGGGCAATGTAATCTTGGATTTTTCTATCAAAATGGAATAGGTACAGACATTGATGAAATAAAAGCATTCGAATGGTATTTGAAATCTGCTGAAAATATCAGTTCTATTGGTCAAAATAATCTTGGACTCTGTTATAAAAACGGCATAGGCACTATAAAGGATGAAAAAAAGCATTTGAGTGGTTTTTAAAACTTCTAATGTTGATAATCTTGTTGCACAACTTAATCTTGGAATCTGTTATAAAGATGGCACTGGCACTATAAAGGATGAAGATAAAGCATTTAAATGGTTTTTAAAATCTGCTAAAGGTGGTAGTTCCGCTGCACAATACAATCTTGGAACCAGTTATGAAGAAGGCGAAGGCATAGGCTAAGGATGAAAAAAAAGCATTCGATTGGTATTTGAAGTCCGCAGAAAATGGGCATAATGACGGACAAAATAGAATTGGATTATGTTATCGAAATGGCAATTTAGGAACATTACCTAATCAGGCGAAGGCTAATAAATGGTTGCAAAAAGCAAAAAATAACAAACAAGAAGCAATAAGTTATAAATACAATTGGTTAGTAAAAATTTTTTAGAAAGATTAATGCAAGAAAATAATCAATTGATAGAATTGATTCCATATAGTGAACTAACATCTATAAGAAAAATTGGAAAAGGTGGGTTTGCAACTGTTTATTTGGCTGTTTGGACACGTTTATATAAAATTTCAGTTCAAAAGCGAAATGTTGCACTTAAATTGTTTAATGGACCAGAAAATAGCCAAGAGGAACTTATAAAAGAGGTAAATTCAATAGCTCTATACTTTAATTAATTTACTCATTATATGATATTATTAATATTTATTTCATAGCTAATTGCATATTCAAATATTGGATCTAAAAACCCCACATTTTGCAATGTCATGGGATATCAAAAGATGTAGATACAAATAAATATATTTTAGTTATGCATTATGCGAGAATCTTTATAAAGTTGCACAAATGAAATGGGAGAAGAAATTAGACTTGTTATTTCACACTGTACGTGACCTTAAAACAATTCATTCTAATGACATTGTTCACTGTGATTTACATAGTGGCAATATACTTCAAGATGATTTATATAATGCCTATATTGGTGATTTAGGATTTGCGAAATCAGTTAATGACACAGTATCTGGAGGTATTTATGGAGCTTTACCATATATAGCCCCGGAGGTTTTGCGTGGAAAACCATACTCTAAAGCATCTGATATTTATTCTTTTGAAATGATTATGTGGGAAATTTCTTCTGGAAACGTTGTATTGTCTGAATATAAAGATTATACTGAATATAAAAATGATGATTCAAACTTAATTATTCAAATTTGTTGTGGCTTGAGGCCAACTATTATTAAGGGCACAGCAGTATGTTATGAAAAAGTGTTGGGATGAAGATCCAAATAACCGACCATCAGCTCTAATAATTTATGAAGCTATATTTGAATGGAAAAATGGTACAGAAATTTTATCAGAATTTTTAAATCCGAAAAAGAAATGGTGATCGAAAATAATAATTCCTTTAATAGTTTGAATAATAATACAATTTATACTAGCCAGTTTATTAGATATATTAACCAGCAATCCACAAGTGTAAACAATATTTATTCTAATCTTTGTGTTAATTGTATTGAATAAATATTTAATCATGTTTGGATGCAAAGGAATTTTAAGATACAACATACACAGGTAGAACTGTAAGTATTTTTTAAAGTTATTATGCAAGCTCATATGACTCATATGATCATAGATTTTTTTCTTGTTATTTCTGTACGTTATTACGTAAGCAAAGCGATCCCGAATTAAAATTCAGTTAGCCAACCACGACTTGTAAATCATAAGGTAACTGCATGACACCGTCGTGCTAAAGCCAGGAACGTAAATTTTAATAGAGAATACCAAGTGGCGTAACAGACAAAGTATGTATAAAACTACTTTGATATTTAGCAAAACGTCAAATATTTAACAGTACTTGTTTTTCGTTCAAGAGTAAAATATATGTTAGATTAAACCGATTAAAATTCGGATGCGTCGATCATCTGACCTACTATTAAACCGAACCGACCGACTGATATGTTACTCAAACAATGCAGATCATTTGTTGAACAGCCGAACGCCAAAATCGAATTGAACCATCGTTTCACTACGTTCCTGGTATAATTGTACGATAACATCGATATTGGACCATGCAATGATAAATACAGTATCACAAAATGATTGGCTGAAACGTGCTACACGATACATGTCAATCAATCATTTGCTGCATGATCAATATTTTATACGTATTATGTTAGAAAACCTAATAGACATCATCTTTTTTATTAGTTTTATAAAGTTTTTATTTACAGTAATTCGCTAAAGAGGACATTTGCATACTGGTATCATTTTATTATAATAAGATATATATGTCCTGAGTCATTTCACCATTTAGGTCGATTCCGAATTGACCTAGGTCATTCATAAATTTTCACCGATTCAGAAATGACCCAGGTTAATTTTTAAAGAAACGCTACGAAATTTAAGCATAAGGTATGACTAATTATTGAGTGACAAATATGTATCAACTACTTTATTATATATAAATAAACTAGTTAGTGCTTATTTCTCACGCAATTATTTGTCACACCCACGGCGGTGCGACACCGTGTAATTTAAGGATAGGGTGTGACCAATCAACAATATGACAAATAAGCACCAACTAATTTATTTATATAAATAAATTAGTCAGTGATTATTTTTCACACCTAATACTCAGGAAGTGGCCCAAAACTTAATATAAATTTAGAACCCAGAATAATTACGTATGTCAAATTGATTAATGCAATAACAAAAATTAATAAATAAAAATTTTTCGAATATTTAATAAATAAAACTTTTTTTTCTTATTAATTTTTAAAATAGAAAGTTACGACCTTTTAACGCGTGAAACCTTTGATCGAATATTAAATGCTTTTATTCATCAAAGGAAAACAATCGCTATTTAGCGGATCAAAAAAATATAATCAAGGTTTAACTGTAATTAAAAATCCCAACGACTTATATAACTCAAAATTTAAGTTGTCCTGTCGAAAGCTTTTTATGATTTTATTAATTATGTGAATTTATTTATACGTTTTTTTTTTTTTATTTGAAGCATTAAGCATTTTTTCTAATATAGTTAAATTTTATTATAAAGAATTTTTCCAAGTTTTTGATTTCCTTATGTAAAAGTTTGTTTTTTTTTCATGCAAAAGAACCTTTAATAATATAATTAATATTTGGGTTACATAATTTATCGCTTGGGCATATAATTTTAAATTTTTGAAAATTTCACCGATTGAGGAATGACCTAGGTCAGTTTGGAACGACCTAGGTCAATTTGGAACCATGAAAGAACTTATATATATCGATATAGTATAATTAGTACTGTAATACGTATTCTTGTACAAATTAGAAAATCATGCTACATATGGGGTGCCGTCAGTCAAAACGTCCCATAGTGAGATTATTAATATGTTACACAAAATGATAAAAAATCAGAACATG
>CAJVQA010010727.1:0-11202 GCA_910591915.1 Cetraspora pellucida | reverse complement strand
TATAATATAAAACTAATATAATATCAATAAAATAATATAAAATAATGTTTAAAAATATCTATAATATTACAATACAAAATATTTAAATAAAAAAGTAAGTATATTATTAATAATTATTTTAATAGAATTTACAAATACTAGATGTAAAATTTGTATATAAGTAAGGTGAAGAAAGGCCAATTGATTTATGTAACAGAAGAAAAAAGATCAGTTATATATTATTTTTTGCCAAAAAGGTTCACCAATTCTAGTTGAAGAAATCAGTTATAATCTTTTCTTATATAACAATAACTTCATTAATATATTCTTGTATTTAACATCTTTTTTTATTTTATTTCATTTTTGTTTAATTATGCTTATTATAAAATGTAATGCATTCCTAATTTTAATTTTCTTTTATATAAGTGGTATTAAAAATGTGAATTTTCTTATAAAAAGAATTTAGTTAAGTAAAACTTTGTATAATTACAAAAGATAGAACTTAAACCTAATAACAACAAAACTTTAATAAATTTATTATTAATTTCATTTTATTTGTATTAATTTAAAGTATATATAATTAATATAAGAGAAGCTTTTAAATATGCTTTTTAATTGGATTTTTAATTTTTAAATTAATTTATTTGTTTTACAAGTCACATTAGCTATGTTAACATATCTCAAAACCTAATAAATTAACTAATGTACTAGTTATTAATTTAAACTATTAAAATAGAATAACATTATGAACTATGTCAGATAAATTCAAGATCAGTGCAATAAAACAAAAATAAAATCATTCAAATCTTTTTTTTTTAATTTTAGTTGCAACTGTTTAATCAAAAGTGTTGTAAAAGTATAAGTTTACAAATAAATAATAAAGAAGAAAGAAGAATTCAGCTTTTTTAGTTATCTTTATTTGAAAAAAATAAAATTAAGTAAAAAAAAGTATCTTTTAAATAAGAATCTGTTGAACAATAGCATAATTAAAGAAACAACATATTGTTTGCTTTATTTAAAAAGTAATTATAATATTTATTAATATTAAAAGCAACTTTTGAATTTATAAGTTATTTTTTTTAATAGTTTATAACAGTTAAGTCTTACTCTAGGAATATAATCAGATGAGAATTAAAATTAGTGGCTTAACCTGTTACAGATTACAAACTTGCTAATATATATAATAATGACTAAGTTATAATATAATTAGTCATATGATTACACTTTCACTAATTTTCAATTGACTGTCAAATTATTAAAAAAAATAACATGAATTCAAAAGTTGCTTTTTGATATTGACTAAACAAATATTTATATAAAAAAAATAAAAACTTTAAAATTAAAATAATAAATACTATATAAATATTTTACTAGTATATTATAATTACTTTTTAGAAACTACTTTTTAGACAAAGCAAACAATATATTGTTTCTTTATTTATTTTATTGTTTAATATATTCTTATTTAAGAGATTTTTTTTTTGCTCAATTCTACTTCTTTCAAATAAAGTAACTCAAAGAGCTAAATTCTATATCATTTACTTATAAACCATATTTTTGCAGTGTTTTTAATTGAACAGTTACAACTAAAATTATTAAGAAAAATATTTAGTTAATTTTATTTTTGTTTTATTACATTGATCCTTGAATTTATCCAACATCTTCATAATGTTGATCTAATGTTTTAACAGTTTGAAGTAAAAAAAGTAATGCCAGAAATATTATTCTCATTTATTTTCTTAATTTTATTTATATAAGTTATTTTTTAAAAAATATATATTTAAATTTGTATAATCTGTAAGGCATTTGAAACTTACAGTAAATCTTATTAAAAGTTGTTAGGTTATTTAAACTTTTAATTTGCATACTTTATTTATATTAAATAAAAAAAAGGTAATTTATAAAATCGCAAACAAAATAAATAATAATCAAATATAATTAAATCATTTTTTATATATTTAACTTTAATTTTGTAATTAAATTGTTTTTTATTATAATTTAAGGCATAGTCAGACAGTAACTGAAATTAGTAGCTTAGCCTGTTACAGATTACAAATGTTGTAGCAGAGATGTTCTCTTATGTAGTATGTTACCAACTGTCATAATATAGTATTCATTTTTAGTCATTTTTAAGAAAAAAGAAAGGATTAACAAAATTAGTAAAAATAATAAAATTGGCAAAGTTAGTAAAATAGGACAGAAAGTAAAAATGCAATAAATAAGTATTGATTTTTAGTCTGTTAAACTTATATATATAAGTAGCAAAAATTATTTTTAATAAAAATTAACTTTTGAAGTTCTAAAAAAACCTTCTAAGTCTTGAATAGAAGTGTTTGTTTTCTAAATAATTTCTCTTTAATACCAACCAAGTTCATATTTTGTTACTTGTTTTGCTTCCATAACTATTATACCTCTCATTTTTATATTAAATAAAATAGAAGAGAAAAAAGTACTGATTAGTAAGTCGAGCTTTTAAATATTGAATATAAAACTGATTAACTCTGTGATTACCTTATTATTTTTAAAATTGATATCCTATAACTAATCTTGATTGAATTTTGTAACTATATGACATTAAGAGCCAAATTTACAACTGCAGTAACTTTACAAAAGAGAATAGATATTAGTAAAGTCAATAAGCACTTAACTAACTAACTTAAATAAAAGAAAAAGTATACTTATCTGAAGCCCAACACTATTGCTATAAGCCAAATAACTCTTATCATTTAGACTAAGTCTTTTTTATGCCTTTATCATAGCCTTACTATTATTAATAGTTTAGTGACTATAAATATAGTGTTCTAGTTAGAATAGTAAGATAATAGAATAGTTATTAGTAAAATACTATATATCTATCTTTTAAATTTTCTAATACATATTGCACTTCTACAATGTGCTATATATTGTACATATTGTAAACAGTGAAAACATGATTTCAGAAGCATGTAACAGGAGATAATTAATATAGCACAATAATTCAATTAACATCTATATAGATCATCTATCTAAAATAGATTTTCTAAAATTATTAGTTATAAAAGTTATTTAGTAATTATAAAAGTAATAGTAGTAATAAGAGAAAACTATAAAAAAAGAGATATATTATAGAATATTAAAAATATACAATAAATAATAAGTTTAATATGTTTAATAGCTATAAAAACATATAAGTAACATAACAGTATATAATAAAGGCTTCAAATTCTATATAAGAAGTAGTTTTTGTGCTTGCAATACATTTTAACTCAAATAGTTTACTACTTTCATGACAATATATTGTAAACTCTACAATCACAAATATACTACTCTTCAAATCTAACCACCTCTTATCATCTAAACTGTTTATAGGTTACATAGCATATCTATTTGTCAAGTGACTGACTTATTATTTTATCTGTGTTAATATTTTTATTATATAAGATAGCTATGTAGCACAGTTATATTAAAAATCAGAAATGAAAGCAAATATAGTAACTAACAAACAGTTCAAGTAATATACAAATAAGAACTGTTTATATTCTATTAATATATTATTAAACATTTAATATACAGAGATTATATAATAAATTATTAGGTTATTAGGTTATCTAAAAAATTATTTTGCTATTGTCTAATGATTATTAATTATTATATATTAACCAATAAAATTTCTATGAAAAAAAATGAAAAATATTAAATATCAGATAAATTAACAAATTATCTATATTGAATTACTAATTTTGAGTTAAAATTCTTGTTTTTACTATTGTTAGTTATCAAACTATAATATCACTTACATTTGTATTTAAGGGTAGATGGCAATATTTTAAAATTATATATAAACCTAATAAAAATTTTTTTATATTTACTTTTATAAAAATTATTTTAAGTAAACTAATTTTAATCATTAAATAAAAGTTGTAAAATAGATCTTTCTAAGTCTTATAATAGTAAAATTATTAAAATAAGTTAAAAACTTATTGAGATATAAATTTTTAAAAATTTGAATATAAAATTATAAAATAAAATTAACTAATAGGTTTATGTAAATTAACTAATTAAATTCATTATTTTTATATTATTTAAAGAAATTTTAACCCACTTAAATAAACTTTATTATATATACAAGTATATTTTTTTAAAATAATACAATACTTTAAAATTTTACTATAATAGATAAATAATTTTTTTTATTAATTAATAAAAAAATAAAAAAGTTTTATTAGTAACATATATTAATTTTAGATGAAACTTTCAATATATTATATATAACTATATAAAAATAATTTATGTACTTTTTATCTTTAAACTATACTCTGTAATTACTTAAATGCATATATATATATATTAATTAATCTATATATGTGATAAATTCATATATGAAAAATAACTAAAATTTGATAAATAAATTATGTGAACCAATCAAATGTAGATTTCACAAACAAACATTATATTATTTATATACTTATTACATTCATCCTTAGTATACTATTACTTTGTTTCTGGTATATTTAATATAGTAATTAATGTATTAATTAGAATATAAAAATATTTATAGTTTAACTCAAAACATTGCAACAAATAAACATATGTTAATATTTAACAAATTTGGTTCTAAAAGAAATAAAGATAATAGAACATATGCAAATTTCAAGTAATATAATACATCTTATACTTAGTATTAATTATGTGACCATTAAAAAATACAAGAATGAATAAATAAAAATAAGAATATCAACAATTACATAACTTAAAGCTATTTTTTATAAAGATATTGATATGGAGTATACAGTTAGAAATGACACTCTTAGAAAAAGAAGAAATGTAATGAATTTTTACTTCAAATTCATTAATATTACATAACATTACTCAAGGCAGGTAAGGCAAATTTGATTTGGCACTGGTCAAAAGTAGTCTTAAGAATATTATCAGAAATAGTTAAAGAAGCATATGTTTATAATAATTATTTGTTTATTAAAATTAACAATTTTATTAATTTTTATTTTTATTTATAGGGTGGTACAGGTCGAACAAATAAATAAAGGATGAATAATAAGTAAATAACAGAAAAAAATTTGTTATTATTCTACCCTATATTCACCAAATAATGGTAGCATAACAGCAGTATAACAGCAGAATAACAGTAAAATAACAGGAGGTTTGTCAATATGAGTAACATAATAGTAACATAATAGCAAAATAATAGAACTGTTCTATTATTTTGCTATTATGTTACTATTATGTTACTTATATTGACAAACCTCCTGTTATTTTATTGTTATTCTGCTGTTATATTGTTGTTATGCTGCTATTATTTGGCAGATATAGGGTAGAATAATAATGAATTTTTTTTCTGTTATTTACCTATTATTTACCCTTTATTTATTTATTTGATCTGTGTAGGTTACAATATAAGATAGTTTTTGGACTACAAGAGGGTAAGACTTTTTTTTTACTTTTTTTTTTTTGATATTAAGGTAAGGTTTTGCCTTTATCTTTATTAATAATTTGTTATAGGCAACTACATAAGTTGACACAGACCAGAGTCAGTTTACAAATTTTTTACAAAAATGAGACTTAGACTATAGATGAAATTTTTATCTAATTTATCTAATTTATCTGTAATCTAAAACTACTAGAATGGTTAAAACTCAACTAGATTTAATAGTATAAAATATGATTAGTTGGAGTATTGTAGTTTATCTATTCAGATATCTATTTAGTTAGTTTTTTATTAGCTTTCCCTTGTGGTAGGCAAGTGTAAGAATTGTAAAAGTCTCTTGTATGTTGTTGGTCAGGAAGACTACAAGTGCAAATGTAAGTATATACTATTCTTGCTTGTGTTAAAAATCTAAGTGTGTTTGTATAGTTTGTTCATTGATTATGAGATAGTTAATTAAAAATGTTGTTTTGTTGCTACTATTTAAATAGTTTAATGCAGTAAGGTTTCCAAATTTGGTTATAAATATTTTGTGATAATTAGATTAGAAATTTTGTTGTAGTATCAGTTGCTAGCTAATTGCTAATTATGTATTCTTATATAGTATTGATTAGTAAGAATAAGACAAAGCCTTGTATAGTTGTATATATATTTGTATAATTTCTAATAAGATTGTTTGGAGAGAGCCATGGATGATTGATAAGATTATTGTATAGTTTTTGTAGTTATATAAATGTTATATCTAATTATAAGTAATTAAAGAATTGTTGTATTATATTAATAATAGTAGAGTTAAGTGTAAGTGAGTTTGGACAAATTAGCCAATATAGCTGACTGTTGTAAGTATTGAATGCAATGCAATTGATATTAGGGTATGTTGTTAGATAAAGAGAATGTAAGATAATGTAGGTAGTATTCCTAGCATTAGCTTGATTTTGAATGTTTTTTCTTAGCATAAAGTGAAACTAGTATAAAATGTAGACCTTTTGTAATTGTTGTTAAGAAAAAGCCAGGTGGCATTCCAGTTGATTTGCAAGAATAAAGGGATGATTTTTTCTATCTGATGTTGAGAGAACCATATTGCTTGTTATAGGCATTACTAATGTTTTTAATAGTTCAACATGTAGGTTGCTCTATAATATATTTGTCATAATAGAGATAATATAATGGATTGTATATATTAATATGAAGAAGACTAAGTATATATGGTTGGTTTAGTTTTTAGCTAGTTTGTCAGCTATGTTATTTAGCATATTATTACTATATGCAGTTACTTTTTGGAAATTAATTTGAGTTTGGTATGCAGTAATAAAGTTTAGAAATATGTACCATATTGGCTAGTAGTTATAAGAGTATATTTTGTTAGGTGTAGGTAGTAACTGTGTAAGCTTATTGTATTTGAAAATTATTAATTGTGAATTAATGTAAATAGTAATAGTACTCTGTTTTGGACATGTATTAACAGCAGAGAGGATTGCTGTAAGTTCTGCTTTGTATGATAAGGGCCAGAGTTTAATTTTTGCTGAATATTTATGCAATATAGTCTCATCTTGAATTTGAATCCAACCAATACCTATTTTGCATCTGTCATTAGTAATATTTCTTACAAAGCCATCAGTATAAAATGTAAACTGCGAGTAGTGTAAGTTGTTTTGTGCAATTTGTTGAAGAATTTGTGTAGCTTGATTTTGTAAAAAGATATTAGATATAGCATTATTGTATATAATAATATTAGGTTGTGGAGGTATTGTAATAGGGTTTCGTAGTGCAATGGAATATAATAAGTCAAGTAGATTTGCATAAAAATTAAGTGTAGTAGAAGAATTGGAGCTAATTTTTCATACAATTGGAATTGAGATAGTATCCTGTGCATTGTTTGCAGATATAGTTAACTGAAGGATATAGGTAAGTATAAGAGATATCTAAGTTAATTAGCCAATGTGTTATAGAAATTGTGTCTTTTGTTTGGTTGTATTTTTTTGCTTTGCTTATAGTAATATTGTTATGTTTATTATTATAAGCAATTATTTAAGGTTTAGGTGTATTTTTATAGTGTTCAGTAGTGAATGAAATAGAGTTAGTGTGAGATAGTTGTAGTTGGAAGCTAATTGATCTAAATTGATAATTAGCAATAATTGTGTTTTTTAAAATAGTAAACTATAATGGCTTACAACCTTTAGGTATATGTTAGATTCTTGAAGATAAATGTTTTCAGTCAAGTAATACTGAGTTATCATATGATGTTGGTTGTTCAAGGTACATTATTTCTTTAGTATATAGTTGTTTTTGAATTGTGTATAGAGTTTATGAGTAGTAAGAAATTGTTCAATTGGTGTATATAAATATTGAATCATATAGGGTCTAAGAATATTAGAGTTGATTAGAAAAGTTAGCTGAAATTTATTAAGCAGTTGTATTATTTTATAAGTAGTTGTATTTTTGTTAAGTTCATTTATATATGGGTAAAGATGTTGTAAAATGTTAGTTGTTGACTATAAATTGTTTTGCGGTTGTTAGAGTTGAATATAGATACTAATACCTATTAAATTTGAGTTATTAATACAAAATTGGAATTTTAATATATGATGTTGTGCTTGTATATCTTATATGTTTTTAATACCATATATATTATGTTTAAGTAGTGTACTATTTGGTGTAGATATTAAGAGTTTAGCTTTGTGTTTCACTATGATAAGGTATTGTGATGTGATTTGGCTGCATATTGTATATAATAGTACTATGTTGTATATATGATACTTTAAGGTTGGAATAATTACAGTATTCATAATATAAGCTGCTTGTTTGTTTGTAATATTTTTAGTTTTAAGTATATTATTGAGTATAAGTGTTTCTTGTTGTATTAGTTTAGTTTGTATTACATATTGTAGAGCAGCTGTAAACCAGCAGTTTAGTAATTTAAAAGAAGTGTTTTTTGGTTGTTCTTAAATTGATTGGTTCATAAAATTGATATATATAGTAGATTTGGTATTTGAGGTTAAAAAGGATTTATGTGAATTAACTTTTATATGAGCCATTATATAAAAGGATGTAGCTGTTTAGACAATTGTTTGAAGTAGTTTTATTAAGTTTGCAAGCCACAGTATATTATCCATATATGCCAATACAAATGTAGAGACAGTAGCAGATTGATATCTACTAGGACTAATTTGAGTAAGCCATTTGGTTGTAGTAGTATAGTTAGTATATATATTATATATATGGCTTATTAAGAGATCATAGTAGATTTGCCAAAGAAGAGAAGTTATAGTTTCACCTTGATTTATACTATCTTGTATTTTATATAAGAGTGTAAGTTCAAGATTAGTGATAATTTGGTTAGATGAATTATATAGGAGATTAGTAAGTATATTAACTAATTAGTAAGACATGTTAAGTCTCTTAAGAGCTTTAGTTAACAGGTTTATATTAACAAAATCATAAGATTTACTCATATTCTGAGATAGAATTCAGATATGTTTTTTAGTAAATTAGCATCTTTAAGGAAGTTATTGAGTATGTGAATTGGGTTGTTGGTTGAATTACCAGAAAGTGTGACATAGTTATATAAGTTGAGAATTTGATGTTTTGTTAGAACATATGATAGTCTGTTAGTAAGAATTTTAGTATATAGTTTTTTAGTATGTTCAATTAAATTAATAGGTCATATATTATTGAGGTTTTCATCAAACTCTAGTTTTTTTAAAATAGAATATATTCTACTGCATTTTAATTATTTTGGAATATATTGTATAATTAAACCTTTGTTAAAAAATGCTATAAGTGCTGACAGCATATTGGAACCTAAGTGTTTAATTATTTTATAACTGATTCCTGTTGGGCCACAGGCCTTGTTATTGGGTAGTTGTTGTATAGTGCTTATGATTTCTTCAATAGTGTTTTCTTGAAGTATAAAAGTGTAATATTTTCTATTAATACTGTGATTAGGTTGGTAGATATCTTTCCAATTATTATTAAAAATATCTCATCAAGTGGATGGTGGGCTGTCCATTTATTGTAATAATTGCTAACATGTTGTTTAATTTCTGTAGAGTTAGTAATTAGGCTATTGTTAGCTTTGATATTTTGAAGATGTATTGTGTCAGTATGTTGATTTAGTATGCTATTAATCATTTTGGTTGGTTGAGTAGTTAAATACTTGCATCATTTGTTAGTAGCTAGATTAATATGGTTTCTAAGATGCTTAGCATTCTCTAGGTTTCTGGCATTATAGAGTGTTTTCCAGAAAGTTTTTGTATTTTGTATTTATGTAGTTAGGTTGAATTGATAGTCAGAAGAAGGTTCAATAGTAAAGTTATAAGTGTTGTTAATGTAGTTAATTAAGTTATGAATGTTAGTAGATAATGGTATTTGATGAAAAAAATATTTTTTGATATGATGTATTATATGGCCTATAGTTTTAAAATAATAGTGTAGTTGGATTGCTTCTGGTGTAAATGTATAATGAAAATTTGTAACAGTAAATTTTTGTTAAAGATATGTTAAAATGCAGTATTGATAATACTAATGTGTATTTTGTGCCATGTTTTTTCTAAGCTTTCTGCTGTATTTGCTGCAGTTGGAATCTGGTATTGTATTATGTTAGAATTTACTTGATCTGTAAAATTGTTTCAATTTTCTTTAGACATAACTTTGTAATTAAATATACATTATTTGCTTTTGCTTTTATGTCTGATCTTAGTCATAGCAAATAGGAATGTTCATAATAATGTTAAGATTTGGTGGTCACTGTTAGTAGAAGATAATGAATTATCAAGTTTGAATTCTTGTAAATAAGATATAAGAGAATAGTAGACCCATATATAGTCAATTCTAGTCAAATATCATGAACTGTGCTATGTATTTTGTAGATTATTGATATAATCTGCTAGGTTAAACATGTTGGTACTATGTAGATAGTTAAGTAATTGGAATTTAGTTGTTGATATTGTAATGGTATTATGGTCTGCATTGAAGTCTTCAAGTATAATAGAATATAGATTTGAAGATATTACTTGTTGTGTTTATATGGTAACTGTATTCTGTGTAAGTTTGCAATTGCTAATGTTGGTTGATGAGAGATATACTAAAATGATTCTAAATTTATAGTTATTTTTAAAGAAAAAATCTATAAAAATAGTACTACCAGGTTATGTAATTATATTATATATATGGAGTTTGATATTATTTTTAATTATTATACATGTTCCTTTTTTGGATTCTGTAGAGTTGGACCAAAAGTATGAGTATTAAGGTGTGTTCCAGAATTTGGTTTTTATATTTTTAGTAATTTTTGTTTTAGTAAGACTAATTATATATAAATTATGAGTTAGACAGTAATTTTCCTATAATAGTCTTTTTTCTTGTGTATTATATTCTTGCACATTATATGTTAAGATATTAAGTTGAAGTAGATCATCATTGAAGGAAAAGTTAGAGTCAGGTTCAACATTGAGATTAGATGTGTGGAGTAAAGAGAAGAGTGATGAGTTATCTAAAGATGCTGATATAGTAAAGACTGATACTGATGTCTTAGATTTTAGTTGAATGTTTGAATAATGCCAGATAGTTTGAACTGATAGAATAAAGTGATTAGATAAAGGTTTAGGTTTGAATGAAAGATAGATATGAGCTTCACTATAGTTATTTTTAATAGAGATAATTAATGTATAACTATATAAGTTATTAGACAAATAGCCAAAGCTATGAATGTGTTATAAGAAAGTATTAATAGTGTTATCCTATATCTACTTCTTTTAAGATAGTAGGTAACTAGAGTGACCTTAGACAGTGAACACTTTTTGTAA
>CAJVQA010010726.1:0-11203 GCA_910591915.1 Cetraspora pellucida | reverse complement strand
GATCTATTTATTTCAATATTGTTTGCTTTAAAGAACTCTTCTGCAATGCTTAGAGTTCTTAACATCTGTTCTTTACTATTCACAATTCATGTTGTATCATTAGCATATGCAATTGCTACTTGCCTATAAATTGTAACATTATTACTGCATGCTTTCTCTGTAATTCTTTATATTACTTTATAGTCTAATCTTTTATTTTCTTGTATTCTTTCTAATAATAAATTATAAAAAAGACACCAAATTAATAATGAGATTACCTCTTCTTAGTCTATTCTATCTTTTGCTGTTATTTCTTTTATTAGACTATAAGCTGTGATAACTTTGAGTTGCCATTTACAAAACAGATTGCTTATGTATTTTCTTGTTTTTTGCAGAATTTTGACTTTTTTTAAGGCCCATTCTAGGCTTTCTAATGAAACTAAGTCAAATGCTTTTTTCATATCTTGTAACAATATCTATACTTCTTTATTCTTTTTTTGTGTCTTTTCTATTATCATGTTTAATATATATATCAGTTGCTCTGTTAAATTACCTGACAGGCCTGTAAAATTTGGTCCTTTGAGTATGTTTCTTTTTGTAAACACTCTGGCTAATCTTTTTGTTACTACTTTTGTAATAATATTCCTAAATGTCTCAATCAATACTATTGAGCTAATATTGTTTAAGCAATAATCCTAGTCTACATCTTTTGGAATTGGATATATTTGCACAATTTTTCACTTCTTTAGTATGTCTCTTTTTTCCAAAATCAGATTTGCAAAGGCTTTGAAAATCTTTTGTAATTTTTTTTTTGCATGTTTTATTAATATATAGCTTATGTCTGATATTTCTGAGGCTGTATTCACTTTAAGCTTTCTAAGTGTTTCTTTCCACTTATTTTCTTCTATTCTTTCTTTTAATTTTTATACTAGGTCTCATTAATTCAATCTTTTAGATTATATACTCTTTTCTATTCCTCTACTATTTCTTCAAGTTTGGTTTTCCTTTTTCTAAATTGGTTTTTAAAATAAGCTTTCAAACCATTTAGTACTATGTTTGGTTCTGATATTAGATTAACTTCTTCTTTGTCTTATATTATAAATCTATCTAGAACAATCTTTTTGTATGGTTTATTTAGTAGACTAGCAATCATTTGACCTTGATATATTCTAATTATTTTACATCTTTTGTTTATATTTTCTTCTATCTGTTTTCTTTGTGCTTGTTTCCATTCTTCTTTTTTTTTTTTTTTAATTATTCTTTGCCAATCTTTTATATCATCTATCTAGGCTTCTGACTACTGCCTGTGTAGTTTTGGCAATGTTGCTTCTAGCTCTTTCCTTATTATTTGAAGTTTGTTGTTTATTTCAACTTCTTCATTCTTTTCTACTTTCTGATTCTTCTTACTTCTTGCTTTCTTGATTATTTGCTAAAGTTTAATAATATATTTGTGTCTCATTGTTTTTTTCTGGTTTTGTCTTCTATTTAATTTAGTGTTGAATATTTTTTTTTTTAGAATTTGCTTGTTTGCTACTTCATTTATAGCTTCTTCTATTGCATTTCACATTTGGTCCAGTATTTCTGTACTATATTCTGTTATTATGTTATTATCTTCTAGTTATTTTAACATTCTTTTTTATTTTAGCTAATTTTGTAGCTCTTTTGTATAATCTTCTCAGTCTTTTTGTTTTGCTTATTTATATAAGTATATTGTTTTTGTTTGGTTTTTTCATTTAATTTCTGTTTTACTGCAGTTTGCAATTATGTTTCTACCTATATTTTTGTTGTTATTATCTTATGATCACTGTTTGTCAAACCTTTTGTTTCTTTGATATTAGCTTTTTGTAGACCTGATATAAGTGTTTCTAATAGCCAAATATAATCTATTCTTGTTGCTGTCTCCTGATTTGACCATGTATATGCTTCTTTTGTTGGATGCAAATCTTTGTATGAATCTATGAAGTTTTGTCTTCTGAGCTAGCTAAATATTAGTAGTTTTTTGTAATTTAATGTTTGCAGATGTTGTTTGTCTAGTATGTTATCTACTGTGTGATTAAAATTACTAAGTATAATTACTTCTGTATATCTTTTTCTGTTTGTTACTACTTCTATGATTTTTTGCTAAATTTTCTTACTAATTAACTTATTATTTGGTAAGATATATACTCCTAATACTACTAATTCTAATTGTTTAAAATATAATCTTACCTTTAGTATGTATTTACTGACTCTTTTAACTGCTTTTACATGCTTTTTCTATTTTTTATCTATTAGAATTCCTATGCTTGAGCCTTTTTTTTTGTAATATTTATTTTCATTATTCCTATCATTGTGAATTCTTCTTTTCCTGCCTATTCTAAAAGGTTTTTTACTTTCCATCCTCTTGTTTTAAGTTCATTGATGTTGTAGCATATAATTTTTATTTTTTTCTTTCCTTGTTTCTATTTTTCTTTTAGGCATTTATGCTTTGTTTTCATGTTTTTCATCTTTTCTTTTTCTTTTTTTCTTGTTTTCTCATTATAACCAAGAGATGCCTTTATATTTTTTTTTTCAAAAATTCTTCTTTTACTATGCAGAAACTCCTTAATCTTCTGGTCTATGCTCATTAATTCAACTGTAGCACTGTTAGAAGTGATTAGCAAAGTCTTCTTCTATCTTCAATTTTGTCTTGTTTTGTTGTGCTTCAATTCTTTTTAGTCTCTCAAGAATTTTTTCCAAAAGGTCTTGGCTTCGTGTCTATAAATCTTTTTTTTCTGTTAAATATATGCAATGCTTCTTTTTATTTTTATTAAACTCTTTTGTGTTTTCTTTTTTCTGTTATTCTTATTTTTATATACTTCTGCATCTAAGTTTATGTTTATATCATGTATAATTATGTACTTCTCATAATAAGCTTCTTCTGCTTTATTCTGCTTTTTTTTTCATTTAATCTTGCCAAAATAGCAAGTAATTGTTAAACCTTATTGGTTTAGTTTATGCTAACTTCATCTCCTTTTTTGATGCAAAAGTAATTATTGCAGATCTTCTTTGATTCCTATTTCTGTTTGTTAGTATGTATACTAACTTAGTATCTCTCTTTTTTAAGCATTGTAGTAGCAGCACTTCAGATGCATTTTCTGAAAGCTCTAGTAACTTTGATGTGTATAAACTGTGTTGGTCTTGTAGGCTATAATCTTTATTGCCTTTAGACACTCTTGCTAGTTTGTGTATACCAATTGGCAAAGTCTATGGAATATTTTCTTCTTCTAAACTCTTAGTATATATTATTGCCAAAGCTTTGTATTTGGATCTCTTGATTTAGTCTATTTTGGTATCTTTAATGTTTCTGCATATGTGTTCTACCTCTTCTATATTAATATTTGCTGATAGGTTCCAAATCATTAGATAGTTTCCTGTCTTCAAATCCTCTTCTGTCTGAAAGCTTTTTGTATTTTTAACTTCTGCTTTTGTTTGGCTTATGTTTTTGTATTTTTTTTCTTTTCTTTCTTTGTTTTTAACATTTAACTCTTCTGTTTTATTGTTCTTCTTTGTTTTTATTTGTTTTGTACTTTCTTCTTTTCTTTTCTTAGTGTTATGCTTTTCTTGCTGTCTCATATTTTGAGTTTTGTTTTTTGTTTCTTCTGATATGAGTTTTAGCTATTCTTTTTCTTTTTTCTTGATTCTGTCTATTGCTGCATCTCTACTATATTTACAGTCAAAATTCACTTCTATCTAATTATTTCTATTTTTGAATACCTTTTTAACTGTTTTAATATAATAATTTTTTCCTAGAATTCACTAAATATACTTTATTCTTTCTTCTTTAATTTCTTTTGACAAGGTATATATTAGTATATTTGTTTTGAAGAACTTATTTTTATTATATATTTGATTATCTAAGAACTATTAGCTATGTTTGATTAACTCTGTGGGAAACCTTGTTTTATCTTCTTTACTGTTCATTTTTTCTTCTTGTTCTGTTATTTTTATATTCATGGTTTCTAATTTTGTTTCTTTGCTTTTTGTTAATATTTCTTTTTTAAATTTCAAATTATTTATGACTTGACTTGTTTGGTATTGTAATGTAGCAATGCTAAGCTCTTTTATTTGCTTTTTTAGTATTTCTAGTCTCTGCTTTAACTCTTTAAAATTGTTTCTTTTTTCTTGATTCTGCTTTCTATTAGTGAATTTCTCTGTCTTATTAGTTTTAACTAAAATACTTATCTTATTCTTTCTGCTTCCTTTTTGGTATACTTCTTTTTCTTTTATATTTGTATTATATTCAAATAGGCTTGGGTTGTAGCTTATTGATCTTAGCTTTTCTGTCTACTTGTTAATTATTCCTTCCTTAAGTTAGCTTATTTCTGCTATTTTCAAGGCTTCTAATATTTGGCTATAAACTAGCAAGTCTTATGGTATAATGTATTTTGAATTATAGATTGCTAAATCTTTTGTGATATGCTTTATATTGCTTGGGCCTTTTGTTGGTATTTTAAGAACTTGATCTAGTATTTTGCAATCTTATATTTGCAATTTCTGTTTTTTATATCTTTAATATGCTCTATAGTATATTCATTATATGTTTTGGCCATTGGTTGTTTTATTTTGGTTGTTGCTATATCACATGCTTATTTTAGTAAACTACTTTACTATATGTGTTTGTTTACTTTGCTTATTTTCTGTACTTTTCATATAACCTAAATTGATCTTCACAATAGGGTTATAGGAATTTTTCAAAATTTCTACAAAATTTTTCATTTTCATTAAAATTTTTAATCTTTTCAAGCTGTGCTATTTCTGAGATTTTTTACTTATGTTTTTGTTTTCTAGCTAGATGTAACTTTTGCTGTTCTTTCTTTTTTATTAAGAGTCTAAGTGTTGTTTTTTAGTAGGTTTTGTAGTTTCTCTGTGTTTTGCTTCTTAACAGTTTTCAGTCAAAAGATTTACAAGAGAAAGTTGTATTAAAAATAATTATACAAAACTATATAAAATAAATATATTACAAGATTATTTGATAGTTACTTGTTATTTTTAACTAATTAAAATTATTCCTTAATCTGTAAGCTTTTCCAGACAAATTTGCCTGAAAAATTATGAAAAATATGTTTATGATCTACATTTTTTAATTTTTAAAATATTTAAATAAAATTTTATTTGATAATATTTAAAAATAAGAATTATTTTATAGTAATATTTAATTTTATATTATAAGAAAAAATTATATGTTATTTATAAGCTAAAAATAAACAAATTCAGAAAAAATTTTTAATTAAAAAAATTATTTACAAATTTTTAATAAATTTTTTAAATATTAATTTTAAGTTTATAGTTCTTAATACAATATTTTAGTTTATATAAAGTATAATAAATTTTTTTTTTGGTATTAAGATAACCTCTTTAGTCTTTTGACTTTTATTAATCACTTATTAGTATTGTTGTTCAATAAACTACTATAGGAGAGAGTACAATTAGCTATATATGTAACTTTTCTATATTACCTATTTAAAGAGTTTGCTCGAAGGTTCTCTACCAATTGCTATACCTAATACTCCTGCTTGGGTGTTCTACTTTAAACTCTTTAAATCTGTAATCTGTGTTAACTCACTAAGTCATACTCAGATGCCCAGATTATTGTCTTAACCTTAGAACTAATTTATTCTTGAGGTAAACCTTCAAGAGCCTTTTGTACCTATTTTTACAGCTGATCTAGGTATTGCTATGGCAGAACCAACACTTGTAGTCAGGGCTGACCATTAAACTGCTATGCTTTTGTAGAGTTCTCTTATACCTCAGCATCTACTTCATAGTATAACCCTAGTACTTTAGTATACTCCTGCCTTTTAACCTGCCTTTTTACCAAACTCTCAATCCAGATAGCCCATATAAAACTATGACCAGTCCATCAATATATCAGGTCAGCCTAATATCCTTTTCCTTCAGTTCATTTTAGCAGCCTGATTGATAGTATTCTCAAAACTCTTAACCTGAAAGTTCTTGCCTGTTTAGCTACTATGACTAGGTACTATGACCTTGATATCTGTTTTCCTAGACTAGCCTTTACAGTAGAGCTGTTGAAAATCCAACTACTTTTCTACTCAGGTCTTCCCAAATAGACTTCTTGTTACTCAATTTCAACAGATTTACATGGCCACAAGAACTTATTTAGTGTTTGCACTGCCTGATTTGTCAGTTTGCATTTTTCCGTGTAACACCATACTTACACAGATGCCCCATGACCTGCCAGTCATGCTGGTGTGACTGCCATTACAGGTATCCTAACCCAATTATTAGTAACAGTTGCTATAATACGAATATTACATAGGTAATTATTTAAATTTTCACTGTCGATGGGATTTGAATATCCAACCTATCACTTGAAGAGTTGACAACCTGACCACTTCACTAGGTTGTTATACCTCTAAGTATAATAATTTTTATTAGTATCACTTTTACAATTTACTTATAAAAATTTAGACTTGTACAAAGTATAAAAAGTTTTTTTAGTTTCAAAAACATATGAAATTTTAAAAAATTTTAAAAAATTTTTAATAGTAAAAATTTTTAAATATAATTTTTAAATTCTTTTTTTTTTTTTTTGTTAAAGGTCATACTTTGTGATGATACTTTATTGACTTATTTTGGGTTAGTTATTATAACTATTTTTACAGAAATAAAAATACAACTAGTTACTTATATAACATTTAGTTACCTATTTAAGTAGTTTACTCTAAGGTTCTACACTAGATGCTATATCTATAATCTACTAAGAGATTATTCATTTAAACTCTCTGATCATCTGCTCTGTTATAATGTAACTTTAACTAACCTTTTGTATATACCTAGCCAGATATACTATCTAAGCAGTATAATATCTACCCTTTTTGTACTAGTTTTCAAGTTATTATATATTTCAGAATATATTATTTGCCAGTAAGGTGCAGAAAGCTTACTGTTGTTAACTATCTACTCATTTTTAAAACACTAACAAGGGCTATCCTTACAGAGTTTATTTAGATCCTAGTACTGACTTCATAGCATATCTCTAGTACTTTTAGTATACTTTTGTCTTGATTTTAGATTCCTAATTCAGATAGCTTAGAAAAACTGTAATTTGTTCTTGGTATATTAAAGCTGGCCTAATATTCTTTTTCTTTGGTCTAAAATCTGGCAGCCTGGTTAGTGATATCCCTTATCTGAGGTTCTTGCCTGCCTAATTTCTTCATATTGGTATCTATTTTCTAGGTCTAGTCTTTATAGCAGTATTATCAAAAATCTGTTTTATCTCTCTGCTTAGAATTTCCAAGTAAGCTTCAGCTTTTCTGTTCTACAAATTTACATAATTTAAGAGCTTATTTTAGTTTTGCACTACCCAGTATTGGTTTGTATTTCTTTGTATAACCAAGGTTACACAGATGCCTCAGACCTGTCAGTCATGCTAGTGCAATCATAGTTATGAATATTCTATTTCAACTGATCGACAGAATGTTGTTGCTATAATAACACCTATATATTGCATAAATGATAATTCAAATTTCACTATTGATAGGTTTTGAACTCACAACCTACCACTTGAAGGTATGACAACTTATCCACTTTACTAAGTTGCACATTCTCTTTAAAATTTTAATATATAAAAGTTTATTAATATTTTAAAAAAGTTTTATAATAAAGTTTATAAAATATAGGTTTAAAAATATTTTTTATAAGCAAAGTATACTTCATATTATTAATAAATTATTATTTTATTTAAAAAATACTAAATACAATTTAATTTTTCAGACAAATTTGTCTAGGATATGGTTTAAGAAATAAAATTTAATTAATTTCAGATTAGTTTAAAAATTAAAACAAAGAATTAAATTTAACTATCTTAAAATAAGATATATATAATCTTAGTATTGCAAAAAGAAATGTAAATTGACAAAATTTTAAAATTAATTTTTTAAATTAATATTAAAATTATTTTTTTTATTTAAAATACAAAAATAATTATATTAAAAAATTATATAGTAAGAATAGTGATCCTAGTATAGTGATTAGGTTGTTATTCTTTAAGTAACAAGTCTAAGGTTCAAATTTTACTTATAAAAAAATTTGAAAATTAATCTGTTATAATTGTCTTTTGTTAATTAGTTGGCATTATGTGCCTATAATCAAGGTATACTAAATTGAATCCTATCTGTCATTAAAAGCTTAGAGCATCTATATAAAATATAATATTACATATACACAGAAAAATGTTTTAATCAATGTTGTATAAGACTTTAGTATAAACTTATAATAATACTATTAGGCATATAAGACTAAGAAACTAAGAAGCTAAAAACTACTTGAAAATTTCTAAGTAAAAAGATAATATGAACTTTTAATGATATTATCAAATTTGTTAAAGCCTATAAAACATTTTTATAGAAATAGATAGATAAACCAGATAATAAAATATTAGAGGAGCATATTACCAACTAGGCTGTCAGAATTATTAAAGAAAAAAAATACCAAGATATATTATACTAGGCTATTTGAATTATAAATCTAAGAAGTCTGTTAGTTCTAAGTTATAGCTAGTAGGAAATAATAAAGAAAATGTTAAAAAGATAAATATTGAGGTTTTAGTGAACTTTACAAAAGTAAAAATAATATAACATAGCAGTTAAACAGATAACCTCTATAATTGCAAGTATTAGATAACTATAGCATATTGCATAAAACTAGATCAATTGTATGTAGAACATAGCAAACTCTAGTAAGTCTTTTGTTAAGAATAAAGTAGTTCTAAAGATACTAATAAGCATTGAGAACTTAAATAAATAGAACTTTAAGATATTTTTATGATACAAGAAGATTGTATATGCAGAAAGGCAAAACTTATAGTTGGCTTGCAGGTGTAGCATCTAGTATAAAACTTGATAATAATGTATAGACAAACTATTTAAATTAAACACTAAAAGCACATATGTAACTAGTTGTAATCTCCAATATAAAGAAGTTTCTAGAGGCATCTGTGTCTTACAAACTTGAATAAAAAAATTGTAATCTAAAAATAAAAATTTTAATCTATATAAAAAAAGAAAATTATATAGTATAACTTTTTATTTTATTTTTTTTTAATATTAAAATATATATTTATAACTTAGAATTTTATTGATATTATATTTTAACTAACAGCTGTTGTTTATTAACTACAAGGTTAACTATAAAAAAAATGTACAATTAGTCACTTATACAACTTTAGTTATTGTTTAATTTAAGTAGTTTATTTGAAAGATTTATATTAGTTACTATATCTAAACTCACTTATTGGTTTTTTATTTAAACACTTTAGATTTCATATTTATCTTATTCTACTACTGTACACTACTAACTATAATACCCAGGGTACTATTCTTTCAACCACTGATTTTATTGAATAGTACCTGCCTGAGTACTAATTACAGAGGGGTACTTTGTAGCAGAGGTACTTTACAATGATGGTACATTAATTAGTTAATATAGTTTGATATTACTATACTGCGATATGTAAAGTTTACTTTTAAAAAAATAAAGAATATGATACCACTAGATAACAGTATATTTAAATAAGATTTTTTCTTTTTTTATTTACTATATTTCTTTATACTATGGTATGTGGAAATAAGAATTGTGGCTAGGCTCAAATTACTCAAAAAAAAGGTGACAGTGGAATTTTTGTGAAAAACTTGCAATTATTACATTTCTTGAAAAGCACTCTAGTAATAGTGCTCATGCAACTGCTACATATTTCAATATAAAACCAAAGCAAGTTAGAGATTGGTGAAGTAAAAAAGAAAATTTAATGTGTGTTTCACCTCATATTAGAAAGTTAAATAACGGAAGACCACCAAAGTATCCTGAATTAGAAAATGAAATTTATAGTTGAGTAAAAGATTTGCAAAGTGCACTTAAACCTGTAACATGATCAATGGTTTAACTTAAAGCAAAAGCATTATCAAAAAGATCTTCCTATGCTATATTTTATCCTAATATTTCTGAAGCCAAATTTTTAGATAAATAGGTTGATGGCTTTATGACTCGTCACAAATTAAGTAATAGATGTAGAACAACTGTAGCCCAAAAACTTCCAGAAGATTTACAACCTGCACTACAGGAATTTTTAAGTTTGATTGTATATCGTAGAATTTAATTTGATTATTTACTTGCCTTAATAAGTAATATAGATGAAGTTCCTATGTCATTCGATCTTCCCACCAATATAACAATTGATGATTGTGATATAAATACGGTTTCATTAAGGACCTTTGGTTATAAAAAATCAAATTTTACTGTTGTGCTTGCTTGTATGGCAGATGGAACTAAACTTCCACCTGTTATTATTTTTAAACTTATGAATGTTTCAAGGCAAACATTTCCTGCAGGTATAATTATTCATGTAAATCCTAGTGGATAGATGAATTCAAATGAAATGCTATGGTGGATAGAGAATATATGGAATTATAAAGGAAGGACAGATCTACGCTCACTTTTAGTTTTAGATTCATTTAAAGGACATATAGAAGATACTGTTAAACATCGATTTTTTGAAAAAAATACTAATTTAGCTGTAATTCCAGGAGGTTGTACTTCAAAATTACAACTGTTAGATGTGGCTATAAATAAATCGTTTAAGGCAAAGGTACTTCAATAAATTTATTTATTTATTATTATTATATAAGTTATGCCAAATTAAAACTTGGAACTAAATATCAATATATTTAGTTTCAGGTTTTAATTTGGCAAAACTTATATTTAAATAAATAATTTAATAAATTTTATTTTAGATGCAGCATTATTATAATGATTGGCTAGATAATGGTATTTTAACTTATACTAAGACAGATTGTATTCAACGCCCCGCATATAATTTGGTCGCTCAATGGATACTTCAGGCATGGAATAATATTGATCCTAACCTTATACAAAAAGCTTTTAAGTATTGTGGTATATCTAACTTACGAGATGGCACAGAAAATAGCTTAATTTTTGATTATGATAGACTTGGTCAACATACAAACTCACGTAATCATATATATATGCAAGATGAGTTTGAAAACTCTAATAAAAATTCAGGTTCAAATATTGCTAAAGGCTCCAATACAAATATTGTTGAAGGCTCTAATACAAATACTGGTGAAGGCTCTAATACAAATACTAGTGAAAGCTCAAATATAAATATTAGTGAAGGTTTATGAAATATAATTTAGAGTTTATAAGTTATCAATTAATAATATAA
>CAJVQA010010725.1:0-11204 GCA_910591915.1 Cetraspora pellucida | reverse complement strand
TGGGTGTAGTATAAGGATCAGAGTGTTTAAATAGGTATCCTCCTAGTAGGTTACAGGCATGGCAGCTAGTGTAGAACTCTTGGACGGACTACATAAAATAGGTAACCAAAAGTTACATATGTGGCTAGTTGCATACTTACCTTGTACAAGTCATATGTAATGCGTTGACCAAAAATACAATAAAGGCAGTAGCTACTGATAATATCAGCTTTAATAATAATAAAAAAAAAAAAAAAAAAAAAAAAAAAAAATTTATTAGCATTAGTTATTATTATTAGTCATAGTAGGTAGAACAAATATAGCGTTTGACATATAATGCTTGATGCTTGATGCTTAATGCTTGATGCTTGACGCTTGATGCTTAGCTTTAATGATTTTAATAAATATATAAACCCCAAGAATTTCCCCAAGTCAAGCAAGTCACAGACACTCCTCTTCTTCTACCTTTTAGTTTAGTAATTCTTGTAAAGTATAAAAGGATTCCTTAGAAACAGAAACCTAACAGATAGCCTTATTCCTTTAATAAAGTTATTATCTTTACCTATAAACTATATTGATATTCCTTCTCTAGGGTAATTCCTACAGGCAAGGTCTATCATTCCCAAGTTAATAAATTTATAAACTGTTGTATTATCTTAACCAAACTGCCCAGAGAAGGGCATAGTTGCTAAATAGTTAAAACTACTATACTTCCCTCTTGAACATTACTATAAATCTGTAAAGGATTCCTGTAATCATGTTATTATTATAGTAAGAAGTTAAAGAAGGCCTCCCTACTATAACAGTATTTATATATATTACATATTTCTTAATATACAAATCACTTACCATTATGTAGTAATTAATTCTTTGATTTAACTGATATGTTCTAATGATCACTAATTAAATGTCACCCATAGGAAAAATATCACTAACATGTGTTATGCATTTCTTAATATACAAATCGCTTACATATGTAGTAATTATCTTTTTAATTTAACCAATATGTTCTAATAATCACCAATTAAACGTTGTCTATAGAAAAATACTGCTGACATTATATATTTTATATAATATTTATATGTGTTACGTATTTCTTAATATACAAATCATTTAATTATATTTACAAGATATATCAATGATATTTTTTTTATAGGTTTGCTTTATTGATTAATATAACAAGTAATATGATTTCAATACTAGTTATAATAAGTTGTTTAGTTGATTAACATAGATAATAGTTGGTTAACAACTAGTTGACAACTACAATTAGTTGTAGTTGATTTAGTTGATAATTATACAATTAGTTGTTTTCAAAATTTTTAAATCAATTAGTTAGAAAATTATCAACTAGTTGATTTTTTAACTAATGATTTGGATCACTACTTTTCGGACTATCTGGTTTGGAAGCTTGGTAAAACTTGAATTGAATACCAAAGTAGTAGAGATATGTTGTAAAATCAGTATCAGGGTTGGGATGAACTCTATAAGGACATAGCAGTTAAATAGTATACACTGACCACTAGTGTTAGTCTTGATCATAGTGATATCAAATCAACTGTAAGAATAGGATACAGAAGATTCTAAAAAATTTAGTACAAGGTCAAAGGTTTCCCATGTAAGTAAACTGCTTTGAAGACTTAGTGACCATGGCATATTTGTACCAGTATCGACTAAGGCATCTTGGTAGGTATAAGTAGATAGGTAGATATGAGAACAGAGTAGTTAAATAAGAAACTTACAAGTAGATTCCAGGTATGACAGTTAGTGTAAAACCTTCGGGCAGACTACTTAAATTAGACAATAACTAAAGTTGTACAAGTGGCTAGTTGTATACTCTTTCTATGATTGCCCTCTGTGATTATAATGCATCCATTAGCTGAATGTACTATCAATAAAATCCTAAGTTGCAAGTACTCACCTTAATATTTAAAAAAAAAAAAAAAAATCCTTCTGTTTCTTCTATATTTCCTTTTTGCAGATCTAATGCTAATGCTTCTAATAACCATATGTGGTTGATTCTTGTTGCTGTTTTGTAACTTGATCATATATATGTTTTTTTATTAGATGAAAACTTCTGTATGAATCTATAAAATTTTGTTTTTTAGCTAATTGAATATTAGTAATCTTTTATAATTTGTTGTTTGTAAATGTTGTCTGTCTAATATGTTGTCTATTGTGTAATTAAAATTTTCTAATATAATTACTTCTGTATATTTCTTTCTGTTTATTATTATTTTTACAACTTTTTATTGAATATGCTTTTTAATTTTTTACTACTCACAATTCTTTCCAAAATATAATAATATTTTCTTTGACTTTGTATTATTTAAAACTATCTTCATTTTCAAATAAAGACAAAAACATATTCTTTAAAAATGCATTAATTGTTATATATATTTTTTCGATTGAATGTTTATTAAATCCAAGGCTTTTTTTTCAAACGAATGATAAAGCATATGCCGATGTGAAGTAAGTTTTTATTTTTATGTTTACTTTGTTCATGATTCTGTAGTTTTTTTTTTTTTGTATCATAAACTTCAAAACAAGGTCATATTAAAGCAGAAAAAATGAAAGAGTATCGCGTATCATTAAAAACCAATCTTGTATACGTATACGTATTGCCAAAATTTATATGATAATTAAAGTGATATAATTAAGAGTAGGTGATATGATCAAAGATGAGCCAAATCGGCCCATACGTTAGCATCCCTATCTGCAGCTGATAATTTTGGCTCAGAAATGTATTGCTAAATGCCGATGGATCCGACCCGAAAAATTGGTGATCCTCATGTAAAAAATATCGACTTAGTCAAGTCGACTACAAAACTAATAAAACTAATGGTCACCACCGGTTATTTGTGATAAAAATCCAACTAAAAAAAAAGTTTCGTATTTTTATTTTCACAAAAAAAAAAAAGATTCTAGCTATACTAGCTATTGAACATCGTGCTGCATAAAAAAAATTACTAAAAAAAATATATATAGTAATGGTAATAAATTTTATTACGAAAAATTTCGTAACACATGTACAGGTGTTATTACTGTAAGTTATGGTTTTTAGAAATCTTTAAAAATATTTAATGAATATTCATTTTTATTCTATTCGTGTTGATTAGTCTGAACATAAAAGTTATTTGCATTTAAATTTATGAATCGCACGAATAACGTGTAGCGAACATAATATGATTAGTGAATGGTGTGAGGAATGACTATTTAATGATCGACCATTTATCGATCAACGTACTCAAAAAAATTTTTATGATCAGTCACAATCAAACAATCAAATGACCAATCATTCTTATATAACTTTAATCATGCCAACTTTTTCAATCAAAGAAACCATTGTCCATAACCTCTACGATTATCTATTTCTTCTTCTTTCTCTTTCTCTTCTTTTTCTTGCAACGTACCTGCGCCTTGATGACGAACTCGATGAAGAAGAATCTGACGAAGAATCTGATGATGAACCAGATGAACTTGAAGATGAATCTGACGAAGAATCTGAAGAGCTACTACTTTGTAGAGCATGTTTCTGCGCCATAAGCAATTTCTGTGCGTTCTATAAATAATGTTAAAAAGTCAATAAATAATAACTGTTTTGCTAATTTTGATAATTGCTAAAAACCATATAAATTTAATAATAACCTGCAAATGTTCTCTTAACTCGTCAGTTAATAAACCCAAACCAATACTAGTGAAATAATTAATCGCGAAACGAGTATTTCGTGGATTGTCCTTTGGAAATAGACCAGTAAAATATTCTTGCATCGTGTTATCTTTTAATCTTTCTTTAAGTTTTTGTAAACCTAGAGTACCACTCAGTTCTTCAAATAATATTTTTACAAAGATTCGAGAACTTGATGTGGTATCGTCTTCAGTTAATTTGATAACGTTAAACACTTGCCAGGACAAAGCGTCGGAAGCCAAAAGGTGACCGAAAAACTTTGAAATATTTCGTAACCTATTTGTTTCATAACGATGAATTGTCTCATAATACTGGACAAAACATTGTTCAAAAGCCTTGGCCCACACTATATTTATCTTTGCGAGACGTTCTCCAATTAGACCAAAAAATTTTTCATAAGTACGCTCTTGAGAACAACATTCGATAATCATGTTGCAGAGTTCCATCTAAATAAAGGATTTAAACATTAAAAAAAAATCGCATAATGTTTATGATGATTGAAATAGGTATAACGCGTTAATACATACTTCCTGTCCTTCTTGAATACTAAGTTTCATGAGTTTATGACAACACTCTTCAAAATCAACACTCGACTTGATAGTTAAATATATTGTTCTGCGTAAATTAATCAAATTTGTATTTGTTTGGTCGCGAATTTCCATTTTTTTTGCAACTTTTAATATTAAATCAATGAAAAATCATAAGTTACCAATTGTAAGAAAACAAATATTAAGATATTATATATATATAGATAATTTTACCTTCTTCTTCATCACTGCTTTCATTGCTTTCAGAACCAGATTCATCATCATCATCATCATCATCAGAAGCCTCACCCAAAATTTGAGCCTTGATTTCTTTGTATTTCTCTTCATTTGCTAAATAATCGGGATCATAGTTGAAAATACCTATACAATGACATTAATATGTATATAGAATATGTTTATAATATGTAAAATGTCATTAAATAAATAAAACCAAGTAAATAAATAAATAAATAAATATATATATATATACAAACCAAGAGTTTCCTCGACATCCAATTCATCATCCAAGGATAAATGATGAGTTATTTGATCATCATCTTTGACTAAATCCAATTCGGGAGCTACTGGAGGATTATCTTTATATTTATCCTTTCTTACTTGAAATAAGACTTCAATCATATATTGAACTCTCTTTTCAACATTTGCTTCATGTAAAATTGCCCTAAAACGATCAAAAACATCATTATTTGCCTTTGGAGACACTTCAGCCAAATGAGCACCACATTCTCGAATAAACCCTACGGCGACTTCAACAGAATCACTTGTCGGATTTTCGAGTAAAAGCACAAGAATTTGTAGCGCAACAATTTCATGAGCTACAAGATGATTGCATAAATGAGCAATAAAAGTTGTTGTGGCAAGACAAGTTGTTTTATCATTTCTTCTATATGCTTTACGGAATTGAACAATCAACCTAGTAAGTACCAATTCACCAACTTGCGGTAGTTTAGTGTTGATTATAGCAATTAATGCGGCATAAACAGGTGTAAATGGTGGTGAAGCAGCTTGTGCCTTCATGATTGATCTTGCAAAAAGACCTCTACCGCGAATCAAGTTTTCATTTATCAATTCAAAAACGATATTTTTGATGTTTGAAGTGTTAACCTAAAGAAAACATGTTTTGTGAAGTGAATATTTTTAAAAAATAATTATAAAATGGTGGAATACAGGTATTTACTTTGTTAATAAGTCCATTGATACTTTTTTTGAGGGCATCCCAAGTAATTCGTTGGTACTCCGAGCTTGATTTATCAGTAACCTTTTGTTGCAGTAGTTTTAATCTAGAAGGTGGGATGTAAACTCCGCCACCTCTGGTATTAACTAGCACTTCTTGTTCAGTCTGAATTAAAGACATCTAGTTTAGTTGATCTGAGAACTTGCGAAAATGAAAAATATATCAATGGCGTGACAGGAGTTCCAATCATGTATATACGTTACACGACATTCTTACCCGACAATTGATTTCAATCAGCCAATTACGTTAAATCGATTTATAACGTCTACCACATAACGTCTATAACGTTTACGTTATTGTCTGCACTTTTATTTTAAAGATGTCACATGTTCGACGAGCCCGTAGAGCACCTCAGGAAGAGGAAGATGCTTCAAAGTTAAAATTTGGCGAGGGTATATATTATCTTATGTTTAAATTTATGCTTAAAGAAACGCGAATATTCAAATCTTTACTAATCACGTAATAATTTAGATTTTGAAGGTGAAGAATTTTTATTCATTTCTGAAGTGCATCTTTTACTGCAAAAAACACCAGAAAATCAAAAAAATACACCGTTAGTATAGTTCACTTTTTTAAAGATCAAACGAAATATTTAAATCAACGCAAATCTCATAAAATTAGTTATTTCGGGCCATTTTTAACTTTGTATCGTGAAATTTTAGCGTGTATCAAAAAACTGCAAAATACGTCGAACTATTTACCAAGTTTCATAACGAGGAATCTGTACGAGAAATACGAAAGTATGTAATTTTTTGATTTTTGATTTTTTTTAAAAGATTGATTTATCTCAACTACTTTATAATTTGATGGTTTAAATTAGAACATTAATGAGGCATAAGCTTCACAAGTATGAATTGGTTCAGTTAGCCAATTTATGTTGTGATGAAGTAGAAGAAGCAAAATCTCTTATTCCAAGGAAAGTGAAAAATTCAAAAAATAATTATTTATATTTGAAATTGATTTGATAGAACTAACGATTTTGTCTACTTTCAACAAATTATTAGTTTGTGTAAGAAATCAGATGAGGAAATACGTTCAATGCTTGATGATATCGGACAATTGAAAAAATTCCAGACTTGATTTAATATGGATTTCAATACCTATAAATAATGATATTTACTATGTATCAATATCGGATACTATAGATATTTTTACGTCTATTTATCGTTATGATTCATGTGGATTTTAAATTAACATGCGTCATTTTAAAATTTATAACGACTGGAATATTACATAATTACACTAATATAGCTGATGATAAACTATCTAGATTCATAAAGAAACTATGCAAATAAAAAAGATTGGTTTTTACTTGATTATAATATGGGATTCTTTTTCATCTTAGGATTAGTGATAACATTAACAACTATACCAAATTTTTGCGCAGTAAATATTTTCTTACATAGCATTAGGCGCCCTTGCTCTCCCACAAAAATTGGTCACCCCTGTAATTTTGACCAATCGAAAACGAACCCACTTTTTACAAAAAAATACAGGAATAGCTCTAAATTTTCATTAGGAAACCATCTTCTGCGGCCTAATTAAAAATTTTCTGAAATTCTACTAATAACCCTAACTATAACACGGTTTCCTTAGACTAAATTTTGCACGCAATTTTTTTACTTTGAATATCACGTTACACCTGATCTTAAATTTTTTGTGGGAACGCGGGAGTTCGGAAAAAGTAATTTAGTAATTTGTTTTTTGATTGGCCAGAATCGAAACCTGGGAAATTAGTAAATGCTACCTCATGTTATTTATCTCGTCATCCAAAATTGTGAATATCCTGCTTTGTGATCCGGATGAAACCTACCTTACCCTTACTGTATTTGTCGAAATTATATGACCCCTTAAGTTACTTAATAAGGGAGACGTTTAAAGACTGGCACCTTCCGGTTTTCCGATTTTTAATTATATTAGGGTTAGGGTTAGACATAGTCTAGAAGGTTAATAGATATATAGTAAAATCGCATTTCTGACACTTTTACTTAGTACATCACAAGACCAGTTTAGATAATTTTCGTGTTTTTGGCTTTGTCTGGTTGTTCGGAATAATGCGGGACATAAGTTATATGGGGTCTTTAGACCCCTTAACAAGTTAAGCGCCGCAGATTTGGTACGATTAGTTGATTCGCACGGAAAAACATACGTGTAACATTTCCGGATAACTGATAATCAACTACGTACGCATAATACTCGTGGAAACTTTACATAAAGGCAATGATGGGTAAGTAACATGGCATAAAGGCAAAAGATGGGTAGGTAAACATGGGAGTGACTAACATAAAGAGAATAACATCGCATTTATAAATACAAAGTGATTTGACTCATCTAAAAAAAAGAAAACCTTCTCATCTAATTCAATTCCCTTTGTATTAAAAAAAATGCCAAACACTGAAGTTTCAGAAAATCCTGTAGTTCTTGATTCTTCAAAAAAACGAAAATTGAGTGTTGCTGACACTGTTTCAACTATGCCAACAGCGGACTCTTCGAAATTACTTGTTAAACGTCTCAGCGAAAAAGCCAAACTACCCTTTCGTGTTTCACCGCAAGCTGCTGGTTATGATTTGTACAGGTATACATAAAGACTCTTAATCATTATTTGGTATCGGTAGAAACATGCAAATATGCGACCATTGTCTTATTAGCTTTATTTTACGTGTAAAGTGCTGTTGAAATGGTTGTTCCGGCTAAGGGAAAAGCTTTGGTTAATACCGACATATCTATCGCACTTCCCGAAGGAACTTACGGACGTGTCGCACCGAGAAGCGGTTTAGGTAATTTTTTTTTACAAAATTAATCTCTGCATTACGTAAGCCGTGTCTAATATCACGTGAAATTTAAAGCCCTAAAACATTTCCTTGACTGTGGGGCTGGAGTAATCGATGCTGATTTTCGTGGACCGGTTGGCGTACTCCTATTCAACTTTGGTGATGAAGATTATAAAGGTATGACCTGTATTTATGATGAACTGTGTTTATGCGTCTTTAAAACAATTGAAACTTTGATTGATTCGAATCTATATTATAGTTAAAGAAGGTGAACGTATTGCACAATTGATTCTCGAAAGAATATATACTCCTGAAGTTGTTGAAACAGATGTAAATATTTCGTAGCTTTCTTAAATCGTATAAGATATGTTTTTAAATGTTAAATTTTAATTTCAGTTCTTGGGATCGACCGACCGCGGAGGTAACGGATATGGATCGACCGGTGAATTTTAGATAGTTGGTAGCTCTCTTATAAAAAATTTTCCCTCTCGTGATTTTATCCAATTAGATCAAAAGAACAAGTGTAATAAATCTTCAGGGTTAGGATTAAGTCACGTTGGGGGAAATTATTCGATTAATTTGTTCTGGGAAATCACCAGGCGGTGAAGTTTAGCGGCTTAATAATTCTAATCAAACTATAATCCAAGTCAAGCTATAATCCAAGTCAAACTATAATCCAAAATTTAATTTCCAAATAAAATTTTCAAACTTTAATTGCTTATATGATTATATAAATAAAAACGATGTAGCGATAATAATTAAAATGTACACGTCTGATTTATCGAATCTTGTCAAATTGAGAAACGAGTCGAAAACCTTTGGAATAAATACCATATAGTTATTAAATGCGAAGCATTCAATAATATATAGTTATTCGGCACCTTACTATTAGTTGCCAGTCAAGTAAATAATTGATTACCACGGACTTTAAAATTTTCGACTTAGTCAGCTAACTCCAACTTATTTCAATTTTCACATATTTAGAATCCAACTTAGGTTCACTTAAACTTAGATTGGGTTCAAATAAACACAACTTGGGTTTACTTAAATCTAGATTGGGTTCAAATGAACACGACTTGAGTTCACTTGAACCCGGATTGGGATCAAATGAACCTGATTTTTGTTCACTTGAACCTTGATTGGGATCAGATGGATCAGATGAACCTGACTTGGGTTCATGTGTTTATTTAGATCCAAGATTAAATTTTTTTATTTATTTTTTTTTATTTTTTAGTTTAAATTTTTTTTTTTTTTTAGTTTAAATTTTTTTTTTTAGTTTAGTTTATCAGAGATGTACATTTCGCACGCGAGATCATATCGCGCGATTTCTCGCGAGACCTGTAACAAAATTCTGTATAATAAAATCTAAAATTGCAAATAAAAAAACAAATCACCAATCATTAAAATTTTTAATCAATTAATTTATCTCGCTTTGCGAAAGTCACACGAGATCACAGGCGCGAGAATTTTGTGATCTCGTGAGATGTACATCTCAAGTCAAAGGACATGTCACGCAGTGACAAATTATAATAAAAATTATAATAAAATTGCTATAAACTTTAAGCTTCACATTATTTCTAACTTACATATTAACTTAATTTCAAATTTTAGAATTAAGTATATCGAAAATAGTAGATTAAGGTTATTTAGAACACTTTTGAAAATTCTATAAAAATTGTATATTTTCTTAACAGAATTTTATGAAAATAAACAATTTCTTATTTTAAAAGTATAATTATGGGTAAAATTTTATGTAGAACAACTTTTCTTAAAAGGTAAAAATAGGTTATTTTATAAAAAAAATAAGTTAACTATATAATAACATTAAAATTTTTAGTTAATTTATATATACTGTAATTTTTTTGTTTACTAAAACAACCTTTTTTTGCTTTTTAAGTAAATTTGTTCAACACATATATTTACTTGCAAATATTTATTAAAATTGTTTTTTTAAATCTTTTATTAAATAAAGAATTTTTTTTTGATATTAAAGTATAATTTTGCTTATATGTATCTTTATTAGTAATTTTAAAATAGTAACAATATAAATTACTAATATGCAGTTTTTAATGCATTTACTTGTAGTTAAAGTTAACTATTAAATTATTATAATAAGAATCTATAAAGTTATTATTATTTATACTAATACAAATTAAAATAAAAAAATTATATAAAGGTTTGGATTTTATAAGTTAAAGAATAAGTTTACAAACAAGATTAATAATTTAAGTTAGGTTAAAAATAATTTGTTTTTGTAACTTATTAGAACTATTAATCAGATGCAAAACCTTATAAGAAAGTCTAATTAAAAGTATAAATTTGAAATAAAATATTCATAAAAAAAAACTTAATTATAGAATACAAACTTTTTTTTTTAATCTTAATCAGTTATACTAATATTTTATTAAGATTCTTGAAACTATATACATATATAATGATATAGAATTTTCAAATACATAAGTTTAGCATTACTCAGCCATCCTAATAGTACCTAAGTGCAACTTATTATACTATTTTAGTTAGAGATAAACTGTTTGTTTAACTACTTAAAGTCATCTTAGAAAAACTTTCTCTCTTTTATGACAAGCATATTAATTGTCTTTAATGCTTCTTTTTTTACTTAATTTACTTTTTTTATCTTTTCTCTTTTTCATTTTTTTTAATATTTTGCTTTTCGTTTCTTATCTTTTAATTTACTTTTTTTTCTATTATCTTTTTTCATTTTATTTGTTATATTGAAGTTTTTTTCTTATTCTTGTATTCTTTCATATTAGACTTTTTATACTTAGTTATATAAAATGTTCCACACTGTTTTGATTACTATGTCTATACATTTCTGTATTACATTTTTGTTTAACAGCTGTTTAAGTTCTTTTTTAACTTTCAATGTTGTGAGTTTTTTTATTAGTATTGTAATAGAATTTTTTTTTTCTATATTAGTATATATTTATTTTTAGCTCTATATTATATTTTATAATTTTTCT
>CAJVQA010010724.1:0-11204 GCA_910591915.1 Cetraspora pellucida | reverse complement strand
AATTGTATATGTATATAGTTTCAAGAATCTTAATAAAGTACTAGCGTAACTGCTTAAGGTTAAAAAAAAAAAAAAAATAAAAAAAATTATAGGACTAGTTACTGCTTAAGCAAATTATTAGACTACATAATCAACTTAATACAGCAGTTCCAGAAAAAGCAGTAACCAATATAAGAATAGAAGATAGTTTTCATTTAATAGAAGTATCTAAAACATGTAGCAAGAAAATATTTCTAAAGCAAATACAAAGCTATAAAAAAATAATTTGGCATGTTTAACAATACTAAGAGCACAAAAACTACAATTAGTTTTGAACTTTAATTATGAAAGTCTAAATTTTAATAAGAAAAATACAAGAATTTATGAAATTTTAGAAAGAAATTTTACACCAATAGTCATACATAGATTAAAAGAGTTAGGTATTATGTTTATGCATCAGTTAATCAACAAAGAAAAAAACAAAATAATTACTTGGCAGCAATTAAGTTTTTTAAAAAAAGACAATACTAAAGATAAATTAGTAAATTGGTTTAAAGTTCTAGAAATGAAAATAATAAAGAGCCAAACTGCAGAATAGTGAAGCCAGAATTTAGAATTGCAGCTTTAAACAAAGGAAGAATTAAAGCACAAGTAGAAGAACTATCAAATAATACATAATGAAAAGATTGGGTAATTATGAACAATACACTAGTCTATAAAGAAGAAAAAGTACTAGTAAGAAGAGTAGTAACTAGAATGCCTAAAACAGTACAAGTTAAATACTAGAAAACAATTTACTAATTAGAAAGACAAAAAATAATATTAGAAAAATATAGAGGTTGCAAATATAAAAACAACAGTATTGATGATAGTTGTAAAAGAAAATACAAAAAAACAGAAAATTCATAGAATAATTATAAGATACACAAATAGAAAAGATATATGACAACTAAAAATTAATACAAATATGTTAGATTTTATTGTAAAAGAAAAAGATTGCAAGATCTCAAACTCTGAAAGACATTTAAAAGAGATTTGTATAGAAAACAAAAATATTAAAATAATTAAAAAACAAAAAATTAGTAATAGTATTACAAAATTGCTAGTAGAAAAACATAAGTGCATTAAAGAGAACAATATTAAGCAAAAGGAGTTGATCTTTTACACAAACAGATCATTAGTAAAAGCAAAAAAAGAAAATCAAAAAAGCTAGTTAAGTGCAAGTAAACAATAAAAAAAAGTATATAATAGACAAAGGTGCTATTGGATCTAGAGGATGGCCATCTTTAACAAAGGCAGAACTGCTAGCTATCTGATATGTAGTTATTATAGTACCAAGCAAAAGCAAAATTAAAATATATATAGATAGTATATATAATAATATACAACATATAAAAATAAAAAAAATAAAAAAAAAGAAAAATTATAACTTAGTTGTAAATATAGAAGATACAATATAAGTAAAGGAATTAGATTTAAAGTTGATAAAGATAAAAGAACATAGTGACAATAGGTGGAATAGCAGAGCAGATAGTATAGCAAAAAAAAAGCAAATATATAAAATAAAAATGAAATTATAGAAGAATCTGTCTTAAGATTTAATGTAACACTCTTTTGAAAAGACAAAATAGTAAAAAACCCAACATGTAACTTTGTTAAAGAAGTCTTTAATATTAGAAACAATACAAATTAAAGCTGTGTATCAGCAGTTAAAAAACTAGAACCAAAAAGCAAGCATTGCTAGATACTATTATAAAAAAAGATCAAGAACCATAATAAAACAAAATGCATCTTAACTATAAGAAATAAAAGACAAATACACTCTTTAAATGCATACAAGAAAAGATGCTTATACTTAAAAAATTAGTACTCAGACTACTAGACTTGTATGCAGATGCAAATTGTATAGTTTGCAAAAAAAAAAAAGAAGAAGACCAAGACCATTTAATAACATGCTCCTTTTATAAAAACTATTGGATAAAAACAAAAACATTGACAATAGTAATAGCATAAAACATATTTTCAAAAGAGAAAAAAAGAATATCATTTAAATATAGCTAAAAGAAGCATCTGAGGCCAAACAGAAGAAGAAAGTATAGAAATAAGAAAAAAGCTTATTAAAGGTCTTTTGCAAAAAAAGTTAGTAAAGAGGATATAAAATATTTTGATTTTAGTACAAAAAACAAAAAATTTTCTAATAAGTATAGTAGATACTATATGGAATAAGTTTTATAAAAAAATTTGAAAAGAAAGATGTAATAAAGTATCTGAGTAGAAGAAAGTTAAGAAATCAATACAAAAAAGAAAAGAACCAAAAATAAGGCAGTAGAACTATAAAGCAAAATAATACACAAAGTTTTACTAAGATCAAGAAATAAAAACTTAGAAAAAATAAAAGATATAAAGAAAAGAAAAAAAACAGAAAATGAAAATATAGAAGATATATGAAGGAATACAATTAGAAAATTATTTAGTAATAACAAAAGGCCTTACTGAAATGGCCTCAAATACTAGCCTGAATAGCCCTCTAGTAGTGAGTATAAACTCATTCTAGTGTAGCAGATCACCTCTAAGCACTAACACAATAGCTAAGGAATGTTAACTCTAAAAATTAAGCTAATATTTGTATAATTATATATACAATTTTTTTAATAAAGAATTTTGGCAAGGCTGCCAAAGAGTTTAAAAAAAAAATTTAAATATATTATATTTAAATTATTTAAAAAAATTTAAGTTTATTTAAACATATTTAAGTTTAAATAATTTAAAATTAATTTTTTTAAATTAATTTGCTTAATTATTTTTATTTTTATTTTTAATTAATTTTTTATTTTTTTATTATATTTTTGTATCTTGTATTTTTTTATATTTTTTGTTTTGTTTTTTTATTATATTTTTTGTTATGTTTTTTTGTATTTTTTTATTTTGTATTTTTTGGGTTTATTTTTTTATGTTTTTTTATTATATTTTTTTGTATTTTTTATTTTATATTTATTTTTGTTTAGTTTTTTTTTATTTTGTTTATATTTTTATATTGTTTTATATTTTTTGTTTGAATTTTTTGTTTTGTTTATATTTTTATATTGTTTTGTATTTTTTTGTCTGTATTTTTTTAGTTTGTATTTTTTAGTTTGTGTTTTATTTAGTTTGTATTTTTTTTAGTTTTGTATTAATTTTAATTTGTATTTATTTTTATTTGTATTTTTTTATTTGTATTTTTTTATTTGTATTATTTTTTGTTTATATTTTTTAGTTTATATTTTATGTTTTATTTTTTTTGTATTTTGTTTTTTTTGTCTTATATTTTTTTTATTGTTTTTATTTTTTTTATTTGTATTTAATTTATTTTTTTAATTTGTGTTATTTTTTAATTTGTATTATTTTTTAGTTTATATTTTTTTAGTTTATATTTTTATTAATTTATATTTTTTTAATTTTTAATTTTTAATTTTTTTAATTTATTTATTTTTTATTAATTGTTTTTTATTTTTTATATTTTTGTTTTTATTTTTAGTTTAATTTTTTAAATTTTTTTTTCTTTTGGCAGCCTTGCCATAAACCTTTATTAAGATTCTTGTATATATGTTACATATATTTTAATTTAAGTTTTTGGTTCAATATCCTCCAGCTGCTTCTTTGAGTGCCCAGAGGTGGTCTGCCATATTGGTTAGAAATATACCTAGATACAGAGGCTGTATTAAACTAGTCAGTAAGCCATATATAAATAGCCTTGATTTACTATAAATAAAATTTGTAATTGAGCCAGACCATGCCTTATATATTTCTGTTTTTCATCTCTTTTTCAATTTTTCTGGCTTTAATCATTTGATTCTTTTCTATTTTAATGGCTTTTCTTATAAAACTAGCTTTATTAATTTTCTTTGTTGGGTTTTCTATCAAATTTCTTTTCTCTTTTTTGTTCTTCTTATCAATTCCTATTTCTTTTTCCTATAAGATGAAAGCTTCACATCATTTTTTCCATATATCCTTATAGAAGCAATTCCATGCTATATTAATTGCTGTTATTACAAACTCTTTTATTTTTTTACTTGAATGGAGTATATATTGCAACAAATCTAGTGTCTTTTTGAGTATTAGACCTTTGATTATTTTGCATCTTGTTTTAACTTTCTCTTTAGTTTGTAAATTCTAAAATACTTCCTTAAGCTGCTCTTTATTTGCTTCTGTCCTGGTTTCAGCTGAGAGCTTTGTCCATGCCAAATTCATTAATGTATTCTCTATATTTATTCATATATTTTCATAACATTTGCATATTGTTAAATAATCTTGATCTTCTTCTATATCTTCTTTACATATAATGAAATATAGATTTTTATAAAGATCTAGATGGCATTGTGCTAGTGTTTTGGTTACTGACAACTTTTCATTTATGCATTTAATTAATGTTCCTATATATTTATTTTTTTCTATACTCAAACATTTGCTTCCATTTTGGTCTTTTATTTTTTTCCAAAAGTATAATCAGTTGTATGTTTTATTACTCTGATCTGGTTCTGCCTTTTTGATTGCTATTGTAAAACTTTATTTTATACTCTTTTTTAAATCTAAAATTTCTTTTATAAATTGTCTTGTAGAATCTTCTATTATTTCATTTTTCTAACAAAGATTTACACTAGTTATTTGTACTATTTCTTTCACTATTCTATCTATATCATCTAGTTTAGCTCTCTCTTTTGCTAGTTTATCTGCTTTAATGTTTCACCTATTATTATTGTGCCCTTTAACTTTAACTAGTTCTAATTTAAGCTCTTTTAATTCTATACAATTACTAATGTTCTCTAATAGATTGTAGTTTTTTCTTTTAAGTCATTGTCTTAGTGATCTTTTTGTATTCTTTTCTTCTATGTTGGCAATTGCTGTTGCACTATCTGTAAATATTCTAACTGTTCTCTTTTTTGGTATTATAAGTAGCATAAATCATATTGCTAGCAACTCTGGTTTTGTTAATGATAGCCAATTTTCTACTCCAAAACATCCTTCTCTAAGGACCTTTTCCTCTTTTTTATCTACTTGGACCCAGCCTGCATCCATGTGATCTGAATCTTGTTTTGTAATCTTTGTTTCTTTTTTTAAAGATCTATCTGTATAAAAAATTAAGTCTTCTTTTGTTCTTGTTTAATTTAAATTTTTCTATAAATGAGGTTCTCTCTTCATCATTACACTTATTGGCTGCTTCTGGATAATTTCTGCTTTTAGATCTATACATTGTATAAATTTAACTTTTCTTTTACTAATGTTTGGTTTTATTTCTTCCTTTCCTTGTGGCTGTTCTATTATATCATAACTCAACTCTAGCATTTTCTTTTTTGATTTTTCACAAATTTTGATATTAAGTCTTGAATTTCACTCTTGTTTTTTCACTTTATACAATTTTCATTTTCTGATCTTTGGCCTAAAATGTAGCCTTTGCATTTCTTTAACACTGATTCTGCATTTTCTGTTTTTGTGTTTGTTTCCCAATGTTCTGTCAAAACCTTTTTTTGTGTACTTGCAATGACTTTTTTAACTATTGACTTGTGATTTCTTTTTTCTTGTTTGCTCTTTGCAACACTTATTCTTTCTTTCTTTTATCTTCTGAAAATGCTTTTAGTTGAACTTCAATTGCATGTTCATTTGGTTTTCTGACTGTCTACTTATCTTTTATAGTTCTGCTTTGCCTATTCTTTACTAGCTTATTTTCTATATCACTAAACTATTTTGCTTGTCTGCCTTTATATAACTGACCACATATTAATTTAAGCTATCACCATGATAGCATTTGATTGCTCGACTTGCTAATTAATTGTTCTATATATATTAACTTAAGTTTTTTTAGTGCTAATGCTACTTTTTTCATAAACTTAGCATTTAGCAAATTAGTAATTCTATTTCCTTTTCTAGTTAGTTTTGAACTTGGATTACCGAAATTTACTATATAACTTGCAATTCTTTGGCCTTTAGCATTGTGTAATATGCTAAATTGTTTTTCCAAATTCTATTATATAACTTAGGAGAGTTTTCATGCCAATCATTTACTGTTGCACCAACTAGTAATAAACCTTGGTCTATTCATATTCTTGTAACTAATTCTTCTATGCCACCTATATTAAGTTGTGTATGCAAACTTGCAATTTGCTTGATAATAAGTTGATTTCATAACAAATTGCAGTTTCCTAAGTTTCTGTGTAGAATTATACTGTTATTTGCTGTTGTTGCTATACCTAGCTTGTTTTTTGCTACTTTTAATAAAGGGCTTTGTATTTTATCAACTACTGCTTTTATTAACTTTGTCATTTGTAGTATATATAGTAATTTTGGAATAATGCATATATTGTTAATATATGATACTTTTGCTATTGTCATTTTTTTTGTATGCAAGCTTCTTATTGTTGACTGTACTATTTCTTGGGCTCTTGATCTAATTAAAGAGTTTTTTACTTGCAATTTAACCAAATATCCAAGAATCTTGTTATCTTGTTAGCACTCTCTTCTTGAATTTGCTTATCTTCAATATTAATCTCTTTGTTTTTCTTTTTCTCTTTTAAATTTATAAAAATTAATTTTGATTTTTTTTCATTAATTTGTATATCATTCATTTTGAAAAAATCTTCTGTGATCTTGATAGTTTGCTGTATTTGCATTTTGCTATTTGTGATCCATGTTGTGTCATCTGCAAATGCTACTACCCTTGTTTCTATTCTGTTTTTCTGGAGCAACCTTGATTATAATTATATAGTACTGATGCTAATAATGTGTAACCTTAATTGCAATCATCTTGAATTCTTTCAAGGAGTAGATCATAAAAAATTCTTTATATTAGTGGAGATAAGACTTTACTTTGTTTTATTCTATTATTAATTTCGATTGCATCTGTTGTGCCCCAATATGTAATAATTTTGGTTTGTCTTTTGTAGAACAAATTTAATATAAATGTGATTGTAATTTCAGAAATTTTAATTCTTCTTATTGCTAATTTCAATGCCTCTAGCGATACTGAATTAAATGCCTTTTTTATATCTTGTAGTACTAGCCATAATTCTTTGTTGTTATCTTTTGCATCTTTCATTATAGCATTAATAATATAGACTGGCTTAGGTGTGAGTCCCATAGCTTAGTGGTTAAGCTTCCATACTCTTCACAGTCAAGATCAACAATTCAAGTTTGGCTGGAGGCAAAATTGAAAGATTTTAGCTTCTGTAACCTAATAAGGAGCCTGTAATTGAACATGAAGCCCTGTGGTTAAAGTCCAAGTGCAGTACAATGATGGAAATAGAAATTCCTGGAAGGAGACCCAATTGTGAAGTGGAGGTACTATGCATAACAAGCGGTTGTTACAGAAGGTTATAGTTATGAAAGGATTGCATATGTAAGTCCTTTAGACTAAAGCAACACTAACATCCTTATACCTTCCAATATAGGCAGTATCAACATTCTTGCATCTAACTTGTAAGGTACTTGCTTGGAAGAATAATCAATAGATTGTGTAAATAAGTCTTAATTGGGATCCAAGAAGAGGATTTAATTGCGAGAGTAGTCTTACAAGTAACCAAGACTGGAATGGTGAGAGAAGTAGTGAACATGAGGACAGACTGTGATAAAGAATTGGTTTAACCAAAATTGAAAGCACCTTTGGCACAGCCGAATAATCTAATTATAAAAGGGAAGATCTTGGAGGTAGGTGTATAACTTACTTGTGCAATGTAAAAGTACCAAATCAGGTTCTAGTCATACCTATATGAAAGTCTATGACAAACAAGACTAGAGATCAACCAACCAATGTGAGATAAGATCTGCAAGGTAATATGGCACACTGTGGTCAGTGTAACTCCTTAGGCATAATTAGAATTGTTCTGCAGATATTGTCGAATAAGCTGAGAGCTTGCAATACATGGTAGTATGGTATCACTAGGGTCAGAAGAACTTCCTAGGTATAATCAGAATTGTCCTGTTTGTAAGTACAAAAAGTCTCAGTCTCTATCATAAAAGGAAGCACCATGTTGGAGGTTAAATGCAGCATTGAGTTACTGTATGACATTAAGACCTAAGGCATCTGCAGGAATGGCAGCAGCAGATTTGGCTTGAGATACAGATTGGTCAAAAGACCAATAGCTGCAGCAAATCTGGCTTGAGATATGGGTTCATTGCAGATCCTGGACCATTGTCAAAACATCTTAGAGAAATCAATAATAGGCAAACCAAAAATGGGAAGATTATAAGGATCAGACATACCTGAGTAGGACCAATTTGGGAGTAATACAGTGATAAAAAGGTGAAAAATATAGAGAACAAGGTAATACTAGATATAGTTAAATTAGGAGGCAGAAGAAACAAGACCAGGTAAAACATGTGAGTAGGACATATGGGTACAATTTACAGAAGACAGTACCTCTAACATTTGGAATACTGTATTAAGTTCAGTAGATATTCTTGTTTGTGTAGTGGTTTAATGTATGCCATGATCACAAGTGGTTGCCAAGATAACTGTGTGCAGGCATGTGGCAGACATGCACTTAGGTGTCATAAGGATAACCGGGTAAAGACAGTGGTATTAAATTAGATAATATATAGTACTAGTAATAATCGATCCTAAAAATGTAACCATAAATTTGTACTATATCAAATTAAGGCTAATAAAAATCAACTGGCATTGTTGCCAAAGTTCAAAAAAAATATATATATATATATAGACTGGCCCCTCTGTTGAATTGTCTGGCAGGCCTGCAAAGTTTGGATTTTTCAGTATCTTTCTTTTACAAAATATTTGCATTAACTTTTTAGTGAAAATCTTGGTTGTACACTTTCTAAAGGTTTCTTGTAATGCAATAGGTCTTACATTACTTAGGTTGTAATGCCATTCTTTGCTTTTTGGTATTGAATATATTTGTGAAATCTTTCACTTTCTTGGTACAATGCCTGCCTTAATGCATATTTCTGCAAACTTCTTAAAAATTTCTTGTACTTGTTTACTGACTGTCTGAATTAGCTTATATGTAATTTCTATTATACTGGGTGCTATGCTTTTTTTAAGCTCTGCAAGCATTTTTGACTATTCTTCATTTCTGATGTTCTGATTCAATTCATTATACCAGTTTGAATCTATTGACTTCTTAGATTCGTAAATTTTTTTCCATCCCTCCTTCAAAATTTGTTGATTGAAGTGTCTTGTTCTTAGCTGATTCTAAAAATGGTCTTTTGTTTTTTCTAAAATTACTAGTAGTTCTGTAAACAATTTTCTTTGACTGTTCATCTTCTCAATTATTTTGTCGATTTGTATTTTTTTGCAAAGTTTGTCTAGTAAACTATTTATTATTTTTTCTTGATCATTTCTAATCATTTAACATCTTTTTTCTGTAAAGTCTTTTATTTCCTTCTGTCATAAGGCCTCAATCTTACTTGTTCTTCTTGTGTATAATATTTTCCATCACCCTTTTAAATCTTCTATCAACTTTTGTAAGTAACCATTTATTTTGAGTTGTATCTATATATGTTTTTTGTTAGTAGTTAATATAATGCAATTTTTCATTTAGTTCTTTTATATTGTCTTTTGTTAATCTGACTCTAATATTAATTTTTTCTATACTGATCCATCTTCTTAGTTGAGTCAGAATCTTTGATAGTTTTGCTTCATTTACTTTCTTTTTCTTGTTTTCTGATGTATTAAATATTCTTTTTTTTGGTAATTTTTTCTTTGCTGCTAATTGAATTCTATTGCAAAGAATGTTTCACCAATTATCTAATCTGTTTTGTAGAGCTGCTTTTGCAATGTTTTGACTATTTAAGTTTTGTGAAATTGATTTTAATTCTTGTAATTGAATTCTTTTCCTCAGCTAAAGATCCAGTTCAACTTTGTAGATTTCTATATCCTCTTTGATTGCTTTATTTTACAAGAAGATAGTTCTTTGTTGCTTTAATATTTTGATTTCTGCTGCACTGTAGGGTTCAATTAAATGTTCTAGATTGATTTTTGCTATTACTGAACTGTGATTACTATTCATGTAAACATTTATCTCTTGTATTTCTGCATTAAATAGTCCATCTGCTAGTTTTTTTATAATTTAAATTTAATCGATTCTTGATTCTAAACCTCTACCTGCCCATGAGAATTCTTTTTTCTCTAGATTTACTAGTCTGTAAGCATCTCTAAAGTCTTGTTTTGTTAGCTACTTGAGTAATGGATCTTGCTTAATCATTTTTGCTTTTGGACTTTTTGACCTATCCAATTCTAAATCGACTATATTATTAAAGTTTCTCATTACAATTATTTGTGTTCTTTATAGGCATTTGATATATCTTTCAATTATTGTTCTTTGAATTTTCTTTCTTTTTTCTTTTTTATTTGATGGCATATAGAGTATTATAACCATTATTTTAGTTTGTTTAAACATAAAGTTGGCTATAATTATATATTTGTTTATTCTATCTATTCCTTTTAAATGTTTTTTCCATTGCTTGTTTATGAGTATGCCTATACTAAACACTTTTTTTGTTTAAATTTGCATTTGACCAAAAGCCTCTGTATTCACTCTAATTGTTTAACATAAAAAACCCTTTTTTGCCTGAGATATTTGTTTCTGTTATACTAATTATATCTATTTTGTTATCAATTAACCATTTTTGTAAAATTTCTATTTTTTGGTTATTTCTTTTGAGACCATTAATATTGTGTATTGCTATATTTAAGTTAATCTTGTCCTTTGTATAAATTTTCTTTATCAGTATTTGTCTCTCTATTTTATATTGTTAATTATTTGTTCTGTTTATATTTTCAACTTTCCCTTTTTGACCTCTAAAAGTTCTTTTGATATTTCTATTAAATAATTTCTCTTTGGTTTTTGAATTGTTATTTAGTTGGTATAGATGCTATCTTGTTAGTATTTGCTATTAGTAAAGAGGATCCTGCTTCTATACCCTGGTTTTTTAATTTAACTATAGCACCTTTTAGGAGTAATTTATTTCTTCTTTACTTATACTTACATCATTGCAAATATAATATGTTTTCAGTCTATTTAATCTTAATAATATTTTTTGCAATAATTTTTGCATTTGGTTAATTTTTAGTTTTTAATAGTTTTTAATTTTTTAATAGTTTTATTTTTTTGTTGTTTTAATTTTTTAATTATTATATTTATATTTTATTTTATTATTTTATATTTTTTATTATTTTTATTTTTTATTTTTATTTTTTTAATTTTAATTTATTTTTTATTATTTTTATTGTAATTTAT
>CAJVQA010010723.1:0-11204 GCA_910591915.1 Cetraspora pellucida | reverse complement strand
TTGATTTTGCATATAATGCAAGTATGTGCATGATGTGAGTATGGTTTGAAAGGAACAGGAGTTGTAGAGGTTTTTCTGATATCACTGCAGAAGGTAGGGAATGGATGAGTGATTTCATGTTTTGGCTGGAATTTGGATCTTGAAAGGCTTTTGAGAGACTTGAATAATTTCATGTCGAAATCAATTTCCATAGAGTTAGATGAGTCTGGAGTATTTTTGGAAGTAGATTGTGGGTGTACTAGGATAGTAATATGTTAAGAGGCAAAGTATGTGTAATATTTTTTGCAGAGACAGGTAGTGATTACAGGTTCAGTATAAAATATTTTTACTTATAATATTTTTAAAATAAATAATATTTTTTAATAAAAATAATTTAACAAAATTTAAGCATTCATAAATAACTTAATAAAACTTTTATTAAATAAAATAATACTTTTATTTTATTTTATATTTTTTTAATATTAAAGTTTCTGCCTTTGGGGATTAATTTTTTTATTCAAGTATTTAAATACAGATGTCTCTAAAGGCTTCTATATATAGGAGGTTACAACTAGCTACACATGCACTTTTGGTGCCTAATTTAAGTAGTCACCTATATATTACTATACAGGTTCTACACTAGGTGCCATATCTGCAAGTAAATATGGGTTTTGTCTATTTAAACCTTCTGCATATGTAATCTGACTTGTGATCATAGGGATATCTTCTGGGCTACATCCATCCAAAATACCTGATGCTTTCAAGACCCTTAGAACTAGTTTATCCTTAATAAGAAACTTACTAGAACCTTCTGTGTCTTATACACAGCTGATTTAGTTTTATACAACATGCTATAGTTACTTAACACTTGTAGTCACAGAGATTACCTGTTTAACTACTACATTATACTATTTCTACACTTGTAAAGTTTACTAGAACTCCAGTACCTATCATCATGATGTTTTCTTCATCATTCTTTACTAACTGCTACTTAGGACTAATAGGACTCTTCTAACTTTCAATCTAGATAGCCTGGTATAGTATACTTATATATTTTTTTCCTTTAGTGATTCTGGCAGCCTGGTTGGTCATATGCTCCTCTATACATCTTGACATCTGGTTTATCTACCTATATCTTTGGGGATGTTTCATGGGCTTCTATCAGTCTGACTATACCATCAAAAGTTTATGCTACCTCTTTTTTGGAAATTTTCTAGTAGATTTTCAATTCTTCAGTTTCTTAGTTTACTGTACTTGGTGGTTTTATTGTGGGTTTGCACCAAAGTCTTATGCAACATCAGTTATTAACATTCCTCTATATATGCATAATGTTATACCTGGCATAGATGCCCTAAGCTCCTATTCGAGATAGTGTTACTTAAGATTACAGATACCCAAATCCAACTGATCATCAAGAGACAGTTCACTATAATATAGGTTAATTTCCAAATTTCATCATAAGTGGAATTTGAACCTTAGATCTGCCACTTGGAGGATGACAACTTAACCACTACACTAGGATTACTATTACTAAAATAATACTTTTAATAAAGTAAATTATTAAGTTAAACATATTAAAATTATAATTAATTTTGATTTATTAATATACAATTTGATAACTGACTAAATTTGCTTAAATAAGAGATGCAATTAATAACTATAATAAATTACAAATTACTAAAGTGGATATATAGTTAGACCTTTCTAAATGCATGCTGTCAAGACTGGTTTTAGAATATAAATTTAGAAAAGATTGCAATTAGAGAAATTAATAAATTATAATATAACTATTATAATAGCTTTAATAGCCTAAAAATAATAAATTTGATTGACTAATAATTACATAAATGTATTTATAAAAGAAGTTTTATAAGTGGGCCAGACAATTAGCATGTACTTATAGAATAAAAAATGTGTATTTATTTATAAGTTCTGCTATAGACTCAGACTTATATTATATATTTAAAAAGATAATACATTTAGAGAGAGTGCATTTAGAGAGAGCTAATTGTATATACTTTAATCAATAAATTATAAACATTTATAACAGTTATGTTAAAACAATATTAATTCTGGCAGCTTATACTGAAATTGGCTGATGCTGAGATGCATATGATTATTGTTGATCTTCATGCATTCCCAAATAGAGGTGTGTCAAAATGACCATCAAATTGATAATCAAGTGAGATGATGCAGCATGTAATTTTTATATGAAGTAATTTTAATGAAAATCATTTGACTATTGAAGTTAATATAGTATTAGCACTATCTTTTTTTCTCTCTAAAAAAGCAGTTATAAAACTGCAATTTTAGAGAGAAAAAAAAGTTAGTAAGCACTGTTGTAACAAGAAACATAAATATGATCAAAGACATTATGTTTAAAAAAAAACTATGAAAGTGAAGACCTTTTTGTAATAGTAATTGCATGAAAGTATACCAGAAACACAAAGTGTAAAGGCTGACTTTGCTCATGAATTATACACTTTAAAGAATTCACTCTTAACAGCAATTACATAGGGATCTCAAGTGTAACAGGAGAAGTGAGCATAGAAAAAAGCTAGTTTTCTCCAAAACTTTAAAAAAATGTAGAATATACTTACTGTTCTTACTACAATTACATAGGGATCTCAAACTAGAACATTGGTATACAAAAAATAGTGCTTAAAAAAAAAATCTCAGCTATAATTTAATGCAAAGACTGTGCTAACCATGCTTATAAAAAGAGCCTCAAACTATAGCTAGCAAGAAATAATGCCTAAAAAAAAATGGAAAGCAAGAAAAAAAAAAGTATTTTTTGCTAGTAATTTAAATACTTACTATACTTACAAAAGTAACCTCAAATATAACTGAGAAATGGCTATTTTTTTTTTTTTAAAAAAAAAAGTATCTTCTATTCAATAATTTGAACATGAATACTGTACTTATCATATTTACAAAAAGAACCTTGAATTGTGACTGGGAAATGGCTTTAAACAAAAAAGTTGGTATTTTTTATCCAGTAATTTGAATGAGAATACTGTACTTACTGTACCTACCATATTTACAAAGAGAACCTTTAAATGTAACCACAAAGTGGCTTTTTTTTTTTTTTAAAAAAAAAAAAAAGTTGGTATCTTTTGCCTAGTAATTTGAATATAAATACTGTACTTACTGTACTTACTATACTTACAAAAGAGACCTTGAATTGTGACCAGGAAGTGGCTTTAAACAGCAAAAAAAAAAGTTAGTATCTTTTATCTAGTAATTTGAATGTGAATATTCTACTTACTGCACTTGCCATATTTACAAAAAAGATATCGAATATGACTGTAAAGTAGTTTTTTTTCAAAAAAAAAGAGTTAGTATCTTTTGCCCAATAATTTGAATGTAAATACCTTATCATACTTGCATCAGGGACTTGACATACTTACAAAAAGAACCTTTGATTATGACCAGGAAGGCTTAAAAAAAAAAGGAAAGGTAGTATTTTTTGCCCAGTAATTTAAATATGAATATTGTACCTACTGTACTTACCATACTTACAAAAAAATCTTGAATTGTAACTGGAAAGTGGCTTAAACAGCAAAAAAAAAAGTTGGTATCTTCTATCCAGTAATTTGAATATGAATACTCTACTTACTGTACTTGCCATATTACTGTGAAATGACTTTTTTTTAAAAAAAAAAAAAAAATAGTATCTTTTGCCTAGTAATTTGAATATGAATATTGCACTTATTATATTTACAAAAGGGGACCTCGAATTGTGACTGGGAAAGTGGCTTTAAACAGCAAAAAAAAAGTTGGTATCTTCTATTCAGTATTTGAATATGAATACTCTCTTACTGTACTTGGCATATTACAAAAAGGAATCAAATGTAACTGTGAAGTGGCTTTTTTTTTAAAAAAAAAAACATTAGTATCTTCTGCCTAGTAATTTGAATGTGAATACTGTACTTATCATACTTATATCAGGGACTTGATATACTTACAAAAGGGACCTCAGGAAAGGTTTTTTTTTAAAAAAAAGATATTGTCTTCTGTCCAGTAGTTTGAATGTGAATACTGTACTTAACATACTTACAAAAGGGGACCTCGAATTGTGACTGGAAAGTGGCTTTAAAAAAAGGCAGTATCTGCTATCTAGTAATTGAATATGAATACTGTACTTACTATACTTACAAAAGAGACTAAAAATGCTTAAAAATAAAAAAAGATAGTATCTTCTGTCTAGTAATTTGAGTATATTTTAAAAGAAAAAAAAAGTTAGTATCTTTTCAATCCAGTAATTTGAATGCGAATACCTTACTTAGACTATTTGTTTTTAAGTTCTATTTTTTATTGCTTATAAAATATATGGCATTGTTACACAAATTATGGTTTGTTGATCATATAAATAATTTGTTTATACTCTTTTTTTCACTAGTTTATTATGCCCATAATTCCGAAGATTTCTGAAACACTAATCAAATATCAAGCTATTGTTGCATACCTTTAGTCCAAGGTTATTCTTCTGTATATTCAAGGTTCTATGACAAAATATAATTTTAAGAGGCATTGCAAAAAATTTGAGGTCGATAGTAAAGTTTTTTATGTTCCCATGGTTTTTAAAGATGCTATAAATAAGTATGAAAGGCATCACATTGTATCTAAATACAACACAGAGTTATATACTTTATTATTGGAGCAGTTTCATGATAATGCTAATCATCATAATTACCATAGTATATACTTTGCACTTTCTGTGAAGCATATTGGTATTATACAATCAGATGTGCAAGAGTATATTAATAAGTGCTCTACCTGTACTGTTAATGTATCTATTAAAGGAAAAATAGATATGAAACCAGTTGTGTCAATAGCACTATGGCAACATATTCAGATAGATTTTATTGATTTTCAAGACTATGCTAAAGTAAATTATGAATATTCATGGTTGCTAACATGTGTATACACATTTTCTAAGTATCTTATTGCTATCTCTATAAAGAATAAAGAAGCTAATACTGTTGCAATGCATCTGGTTCATAATGTTTTTAAAATTTTTGAACCTTTAGTTATTCTTCAAAGTGATAATGGCAAAGAATTTTTGGCTAATATTATTATGCAAATTTGTGAAATTCTTAAAATAAAAATTAAGCATGAGTGCCTCACCATCTGCAATCTCAAGATCAGGTTAAACATCACAACCAAACTGTTGGTCATAGTTTCACAAAACTATTATAGGATGATAATAATAAAATGCAAAAAAAGACTAGATTAACATTTTAGATACCTTTATTATTTCATATAACTCTACTGTTCATAAATCACATGACCATACACCTTACGAAATAATGTTTAGATAGAGAATGCATGGCATTTATAAAGTGCCAGACATTAACCAATCAAGTGAACCCATTTTATTAGATAATGCCGATGTTAATAATAAAAATTTAAAAAATAATGTGGAACAATACATAGAGCAAATATCTCAAGTTCAATAATTAGTGAATGATAAACTAGGAAAATATCATAAGAAATTATGTCTATATGGAAGTATTCATCAAAAAAAACAAAAAACAATACAATCAATCTGGAACAACAGTTGTAGTGCACCAGATTATGACACAAATCTACAAACTCACAAGCAAAAATTACAGCCTGTATTCTCTTAGCAGAGCATTTTTAAGTGACTAGCCATGAATAATCATACTGCAATTGTTGAAATTGAAGAGAAGGATGTGCCAGTTCTAATTATACAAATTAAAGTTATTTGATAGTTAAAATTTTTTAAAATTTTTACTTTTTTTTTTTTAAATTGATTTGATTTTTTAAAAAAATTTTTTTTGAAAGATTTAAATTTTTAAATTTTTTTGTTTTTTTAAATTGATTTGATTTTTTAAAAAAATTTTTTTTGAAAGATTTAAATTTTTAAATTTTTTTGTTTTTTGAAAGATTTAAATTTTAAGATTTTATTTTTTTCAATAGATTTTAAATTTTTGATTTTAAAATTTTAAGATTTTATTTTTTAATAAAATAGAATTTATATTAAATTTTTGATTAAAATTTAAATTTGATTTTTTTTTTTATATATAAAAATGCTAAAGTATATAACTACAAAATAATTAAGAAATAATAGTTATGTATAACAAAAAGTTTTTTTTTTTAATCTAGAATTTAAAATGTTTTTTAACTTGACTTATTTTGTTATACACAAATGATTTATTGAACTAAAGTTTAAACTGAAATACCTTTTTTTTATATGCCATGTTAAAGGTTAATTAAATGCCCTGCATGCTAAAATTACAATATAAAATAAAGAATACTAACTTTTTTTATTAAAGCCACTTTCCAGTTACAATTAAGATCTCTTTTATAAATACAGTAAGTATAGTAAGTACAATATTTGCATTTAAATTACTGGATAAAAAATATTAACTTTTTTATTTAAAAAAAATTCCCAATTCCCAGTCATATTTGAGGTTCTTTTTGTAATATAGTAAGTATAGTAAATTACTAGATAGAAAATACTAGCTTTTTTTTAAAAAAAAATAAGCCATTTCCTGGTCAAATTTGAGGTCCTTTTTGTAAATATAGTGAGTATAGTAAAAATAGTATTTGCATTCAAATTATTAGATAGAAGAAAGATATTAACTTTTTTTTAAAATCCAACCTTTGGTCATATTCGAGGTCACATTTGTAAGTATAGAAGTATGATAAGTACAGTATTTGCATTCAAATTATTGAATAGAAGAAAGATGTTACCTTTTTTTTAAAACCCAACTTCCAGTTACATTCAAGATCTCTTTTGTAAATATGGTAAGTACAGTAAATACAATATTCATGTTCAAATTACTGGATATAAGATACTAACTTTTTTTGTTTTAAAAAAAAATAAGCTATTTCTCAGTCAAACTCGAGGTCCTTTTTGTAAATATAAAAAAAAAAAAAAATGCCATTTACTGGTCACATACGAGGTCCCTTTTGTAGTATAGCAAGTATGGTAAGTACAGTATTTGCATTCAAATTATTAAATAGAAGAAAGATGCTAACTTTTTTTTAAAACCCAATTCCCAGTCACATTCAAGATCCCTTTTGTAAATATGATAAGTACAGTAAGTACAATATTCATGTTCAAATTACTGAATATAAGATACTAACTTTTTCTTTTTTTTTTTAAAAAAAAAAAAAAGCCATTTCCTGGTTACATTCGAATCCTCTTTTGTAAGTATAGTGAGTATGTAAGTACAATATTCGCATTCAAATTATTGGATAGAAGATACTAACTTTTTTTTTTGTTTAAAAAAAAAAAGATGCCATTTATTGGTCACATTCAAGGTCTCTTTTGTAAGTATAATAAGTATGATAAGTACAGTATTTGTATTTAAATTATTGGATAAAAAAAAAAGATGCTAACTTTTTTTTAAAACCCAATTTCTGGTCACATTTGAGGTTCTTTTTGTAAATATAATAAGTACAGTAAGTACAATATTCATGTTCAAATTACTGAATATAAGATACTAAATTTTTTTTTATTTTTTAAAAAAAAAAAATATCATTTACTAGTCACATTTAAGGTCCCTTTTATAAGTATAACAAGTATAGTAAGTACAGTATTCACACTCAAACTATTACTAAGCAAAAGATATCTTTTTTTTTTAAGAAAAAAACAAATAGCCATTTCTCAGTCACAATTCAAGGTCCCATTTGTAGTATAGTAAGTACAGTATTCACATTCAATTACTGGATAGAAGATATTAATTTTTTTTTAGAAAAATAAAACTAAATTCCTGGTCATAGTAGAGGTTCTTTTTGTAAATATGATAAGTATATACAGTAAGTACAATATTTACATTCAAATTATTAATTTTTTTATTTTTTAAAAAACTACTTACTGATAAGTACAGTACTCATGTTCAAAATTACAGATATAAAATACTACCTTTTTTTTTCTTTTAAAGCACTACTTTCTGGTCACTGTTATTCTATATATATTTACTTTTTTTAAAATAGTAGGTAACTAGAGTGATCTTAGACAATGAACATTTTTTGTAACTTCCCTTGTTACTGTGTTATAACTAAGTTAGAAGAGTTTATTTTAGAAAACTTAATAAAGAAGATTTAAGGCAATTTGCAATTATAAAAGAGGCTACAATTAAAAATATATGAGGATACTAATAATTGTTTAATTTGGGTAGTATAAGCTAGTAGTTTATTAGTAAAAGAATATGAAGACTCGATGTTGAACTTGAGGTCCACATCTGTCACTTTTATACTTTTTGGCTACATAGTAAATATAATAGTTAATATCTTTTATATATACAAGATATTTTACAACTATTATTAATAAAATAAATAAAATATGTTTGATATATAAAATAAATAAAAGAAATAAACTAAATAATATATATAAACTAAATATAATATAAAATATAGATGTTTCAAATCATATAAATATTATATGTTTGATATGTATAACATTTCACACAGTAATTATTCAACCAATCAGATCGCAGCTTTCTTATTAATTTGGTTATTGGATTTGATCTTGGGATCCTGTGATTAGAAACAGATGATCTATACCTTATTAGAACTGTCTCAGTGAGCTGATTCAAATGGTGATGGTTTCTTCAAATGCTGTCCAGTGATTCAAGAGTTATGGTCATTTTGTAAGTTAACATTATTTTTGAGATCCTTTTTATAAGTATGGTAAATATGTTAAGTACAATATTCATATTAATTTAGACACTAATTTTTTTCTTTCTTTTTAAAGCCACTTCAAGATATGGTTCGCATTCAAATTACTGTTCTATAAGAAAAGATCAGAGAGAATAAGAAAGTAATATTTTTTTTTTGAATGTGATCTTTCTAGTAGGTTCTTATGCTACATCATCTCACTTGATTGTCAATTTGACAGTCATTTTGATATACTCCTATTTAAGGATGCATGAAGATCAACAATAATCATGTGTATCTCAGCAACAGCCAATTTCAGCATAAGTTGTCATATTAACTAAAAGAAAATCATTTAAAAGATATATATGAGTTTTATTATAAGTATTATTAATAGAAAAAATAATACTAGAGACAGTATTATTGTATTTATATTTATCAATATGTTGTATAAGAGATTGAATAGTTTGACCATAAGGAAGAAGTGATAAGTTATAATAAAGAAGTAATTTGTTAAAACATATATAAAGATTATAAGAACTCCTCATGATTTTTGAAGATCTATAATATAAAATGTCCCAGATACTAAGCATAAATTAATTATATTTGTGAACTTAAAATACCTGGGTACTTAACAAATCAATTATGAAATTTGTCAACTAAAATATAAGGAATTAATATAATATAAATAATTTATTTTAAATACACCCATTGACAAATGTTTATTATATTTACCAGTTACATGAAATAAAATAACAACAAAAGTAAATAATTTATTTTAAAAAAATCACATACATGTAAGAATGTTACATCTATACTATACATAGTCAGTATTCAACCTACTGCACATATAATCTAATTTAAAGTTGCAAATAAAACTTATAAAAGTTAAGCAAACAAAAAACTTATGACAAAAGTAGTTTCATCTACAACTTGATCTGAAAATCCATCTTCCATTCCTGGTTTTGCGTGACAACATTGCATGACTACTTATTAAATAAATTCAGATAATAAACATGTGAGGTTGCATACTCCATGAAGCGTACACAAAAAAAACAAATATTAAACATCGAATGATGAATAAGCCACGCAGATCAACTAATTACAAGATTTAGCATACAGAATGGTACATACCGATACCTATTAAAGTAAAGTTTGGGATGTTACAAAAAGTCACAAGTCACAATGACAGATCACCCAATCATACGTCAAGAATCGCACACATCGTTTCACTTGCAAGTAAACCATAACAGGAGGAACCGTCGATGTTACACTACCGATTTTTCACCCGGTGTGCAACATATAAAAAAATCATTTTACAATACCGCTAGTACATGTTATGATTATAATCCCACACCATTTTATTATAATAAAAATGGTGTGGGATTATAATCATAACATGTACTAGCGGAATGATCTGGTATTGTAAAATGATTTTTTTATATGTTGCACACCGGGTGAAAAATCATTAGTGTAACATCGACGGTTCCTCCTGTTGTAAACCATACCATATGTACTTCCTACACCGTTCCTGGTATACACTGTGTGTACAAACTCCGTTCCAGTATATAGCAATTTTAGATAGTGGAAACGAGTTGCTATTTTAAATATTTAAAGTAGCTACTTTAGATAAATTAATACTTCTGATGCAGTATATAAGTGTTGCCAAAAGAACCCCCATAAATCTTATTAGATAAGATTTGCGGGCTTCTTCTGTGGTTTAAATATGAAAAATAATGTATATATATTAATATGGACAAATTATACATCGATATAAAATTTATATAAAGTTACGGAATGAGAAATTGAATAAAAAAGTTGATATACTCGACAATATCGATATGTTAAAAAAATAAAATAAATATAGAAATACGAATATTACATATATTGCATAAATTATAACTTGTGTCACAGCTTTCTCTTATAATTTAAATTTCTACTGCATCTCGAATCATGGTCAATCAGGAACATCAAATTTAATTTTTAAGGAAGGATCTAAAAAACAAATAATTGAATAAATTATTTTTATAATTAATAAAAAGTTACATTTAAATAATAAATACCTTTTACTGCATTTTTTATTTTTTGTGTACTAATAAGATTGCTAGTATACATATTATCTGAATGTTTTTGCGAAGAAAACTGCAAAATATTGATTGATTTATTAGCTTCTATGAATTGCTCTCTAATACCTGTATCAATTATGCGAATTATGCGACATGTTATCTCCCCATGCCATTCATTAAGTTTATTATGAATATCACTAGCGGTAGGTCGTTTATGTGGATCTGAATTCGTACACTGCACTGACAATTTAATGTAGCATTCAGGAGTCCCGGGTGCAAATTCCGGACGTAGTTTGTCACGAATAATTTTACCTACAAGATCATCAAACGAGTGCCCGTCGAAAGGTCGTTCTCCAGTTGTCATTTCTGCCATGATTATGCCAAAACTATAAATATCTGCTGATGGTGTATATAGTGATACAAATTGAAATCGAAATTAATCGATTAGTTGGTTAGTTGACAACTAATCAACTGAACTTTTTAGACACCAACTAATCGATTAATCAATTAATCAATTAATTGATTAGT
>CAJVQA010010722.1:0-11205 GCA_910591915.1 Cetraspora pellucida | reverse complement strand
AAATATTATTATACTAAATTTTATTTATATATTTTAACAATTTAAAAAAGTAGATTAGAGCTAAAAAAATACAAAAATGCAGACAAATTTGTCTGTGTTGGCCTACAATCTAAGGAATAAATATTAACTCTTTTATTATCAAATAACTTACACAAGGTTTTTTACTAACTTCTTGTATTTAATAATGTTCAGACAATTACTTAAAGATCTTTTTTAACCTATTCTAGCTAGAACTTAATTTGAAATAGTTAGCTATAGTATTCATAAGAAATAGGAGGTATAATGTCACATTAGGTGCCAATTTATAGCACAAATGTAGTTTAAAAATTTTTAATTTAGAACTTATAATTCTATATGTAAAAAGTTTCTACTTGAACATTATATAAATAAAAAAAAAAAGTTTAATATAATTAATACTATAATGAATATTTTCATGAATTTAATTTGGTAAAAAAAAACTTTAACTCTTATTACTGCTAATGCATTATTAATGATTGTTTATAGTAAGTTAATAATAGAAAAACTTAGTTGTATATTTTTTCTATAATTGATCTTGTAATTGTTGTATAAACAGTTACAAGCCAAATAATATTAATAAACTTATAGGTTACATGTATTTACCTTAATATTAAAAAAAAAATTTGTAAGAATGAAGTCTTGTAGTCTAGTAGTCTAAGCACCCCTCCTTTCATAGACAAGGTCAATGGTTTAATTCTAGCTGGAGGCAACTCTATAATCTATAAAAGCATATAAATATACATGAAGCTCTGTGATTAAGTTTATATAATTAAAAGATCGATGTATAAGGAAGTTTTTAGAAAAAAGATTCCCAATATGAAGAGTTGACACTTGATGCGAGAAAAGTGATAAACATATCAGAAATGAAAAGAAAGTGCATTAGTAGGTAATATGATAAACATAAAAGAAAACTATGAAAAAGAAATGAACTTACTGAAATTCGAACACTTCTGATATCAAACCGGTTCTAGTAGATATAGGATCTACTAAAATTGGATAAATCTAAGAGATAATCTTGATATTATACTTAGTAAGTCTGCATCAAGAGTAAATTCAAAGGACTATAGATACCTGGTAACATCCAATAAGGTGATACCTTAATATAAATAGTAATTAGATAACCCTAATCTAGTATGTCTATGTGATAATAAAAACATTACATATATATAATAAGATTAAAATCAGAAAGTTTAAATAGGGAATTCGCAGGCAGATCTCAGGTATAACAGCTAGTGATTAACCCTTGGACAGAATCCTTAATTAGATAATGACTAAAGTTATATGTGTAACTAGTTGTACTTTCGTTGATAGACTTTGTATATATTTGAATAATGATATATTACTCAATAAAGACAGACAGGCAAGATTGCCACTTTAAAAAAAAAAAAAAATTGTATAGTAATTTAGTAAATTAACAAGTTAGTATATAATAATAAACAAATATATAGTAATTATATAGTTTGTATATAGTGGGTTGTAATAAACAAGTTTGTATATAATAGTATATAGTATTTAGCAAGTTTGTATATAGTAAGTTATAGTATTTAACAAAGTTTGTATATAGTAATTAGTAAATATATAATTTTAGAATTAAGTTTATAACTAACAAGTTAATTAGTAAATTAGTGTTAACAAGTTAGCAAGTTAACATATAGTAAAAGTAATTGACAAGTTAGTACGTATGCAGCAAGTTATATAAATTAGTATATAGTATGTTATATAGTAATTAGTATAGTAGGTAGTGTGTTGTAGCGGATTATATAATAGTCAGCAAGTAATCTTTATTAAATTGACATATAGTAGGTTAAATAGTGATAAATAGATTAGTTTTAGCAAGTTATATAGTAATTAGCAAGTTATATAGTAATTAGCAAGTTGGTATATGAGGTCTTTGCCCTGAAAATGACCTTTTCGAAACTATGTAGATTTTATGAATAAAAATTAAAATTTCTAGCCGTCCAGTAAGTCAATTTAAATACCCTTTTTTTTTTTGTAAAGCTTAGCGAGTTTTACAAAATAAAAAAAGTTTATTTGAATTGGATTACTGGATGGCTAGAAATTTTAACTTTTATTCATAGTCCCGTAAGGTCCATATAACAAATTAATATATACGTAGTAAGTTATATAGTAAGTTATATAAGTTAATATGTATTATATATAGTATAGACTACATGTACGTAGCCATAGCTACGTATATCATTATATAATATACTGATACGTCATATATTTTTTAAGATTTCTATAAAAGAAAATTTAATATTTCTATATATTTTTTAACAATATTGCTATGATGTCCCTTATACGTACTAACTTTATCTCTTTTATCTAACGCTAATTAGTAATTCGAATAATTTTAATAAAAACTAATTTATTAATAGAATAATTTAGTTGTTATAAGCAGTTAAAAAAATTTTTTAAAAAAACTTAATTATATCGATACAAGAATTAAAGGTAAAATACCGTGGATATGGAACTTCAAATAATGGACTTAATGAAGCATAAATGATCACACAATACTGATAAACTATGGAGTCTACCTGCCATCAATGAATTCTAGGGTATCTGTGAATGCTTGACCAATAGGGTAAAAAAAAAAAATCATTTTAAGAAATTTACGTTAACGTTAATAAAAAAAATCACTTGTGCAATTAGCAATTTCATTATAAGGATTACGTAATAAATGATCTGATTTGATGTCCAAAACTATCTTGAAACGAACACAAAATTGTTTCGAACCTCTAAAAATTGATAGGTATCCTATAACCATTATCTATCCATATGGATACAAACATTGGTAACATTAGGGATAAATTGTGTCTAAAACTTATGTACGCACATAACTATAACTAAACACATAATGCGGTACCTAAATTCCGAATTTACTTACGTACGTACGTACGTACAGTACGTACGTACAGTACGTACGAGGATAATTAATTCGAATTTCATATTGATATAAAATATGAATACAGTTAATACAGTTTCATTCCGATAACGCCAATATTTTCAAATGGTCAAATTAATTCATAATTCAAAATGTGTAAAGTTGAATCCGCAATTCGAATATTTGGTATATGATTTTTGATTTTTCCTATAGGTATCAGTATGCTATATAAATAATACGTAACATGCATGTATATGTGTATAATCAAACTAATCTCAATCAATTTTTTCTTGTAGTACGCTTGTACAAGTTTAATTCTTGAATGACCATAAAAAAATTGAAATAATGTATTGATATTAGCGCTAGGAGGTAATGGGTTAGTTTTTCATTGGTAGAGTTTGTTTTATTTGTGGTAAGAATGTCTATCAAAAAAAAAAAAAATTTTTTTCCTAGCTTTTTATACAATTAGCATTATGCGAAAAACTTGATTTTATTATTTACAAGACGCCATAGAAAGAATATAAAGGATACACTTATTATTTTGTTTAGTAATATGACAATAAGATCGACAATTACAGAATACAAGAATTGAGTAACATTCCCAAATAATTAATTTTGTATTCCGTATATGGGATTACTAACTTCTAGGGTGTTTGAAGAATTTAACGAAAAAGGAAGGAATTAACCTGAATTGTACGGTTTTACACTATAATTAAAGAGACGAAGATACGATTTGAGGTAATAACGCTCTTGAGCAATTTTGAGCAATTCACATCAATTATTTCTATTTACGGAGTACCAAGATTATGCACCTAGAAATTTTTCAAATAAATCAAGATTAATAATCTTACAAGAGCTGTAAATAATGGATACTAATGGATACGCTAGCCCATACACGTAGGGAGCTATAGTTTAATAATTGACAAAATTGGAAGACAGCGAAAAGATAAACAGTAATGCAGATGCAGTTACGTTAGAGTTGAAATTAATATGAATAAATTAAACGAATAAACAGGCTTATGACATTACACGAAAATAAATTCATGTCGTAACAATTGAAATCATGTGAGCATCTGACGCGCCTTTTAAATAGAAGGACATTTTGAGTGAATAATTTGAGTTTATTCAGTAATATATCCATTTATTGTTGGGGACAGGCTTCTATGCACCTAACACAGCTTATAAGACGCGCATGGGTTAACGCGACATGAAGTACTACTCATATTGAATACGGAAACTCAGCTTAAATGTGACTTATGTATTAAGTAAAATTCCGTGTACGATATAAACAGTGATTCGTTATGTTACGCGAAGTTGATGGCTATTAATATACAGATTAAACATTTACATTTTGGGTTTAAGTGATGTGCCTCCCAAGTTGCAAATTCGCAAAGTCGTGTGGTGGATAATCTAAACGCGGAAAAAAGATGCGGATAGACTGCAAGTAAAAGAATGGAGACCAAACATATGAAAAGATGCTCATTATTTAAGGAATGATTCAAATACTTTAAGAGACACAAAATCTTTTTACTTTTGATTCTACGTTTTCCATTCGTTCATGAGTCGAAACATTGAATTGTGAAATGTATCTCAAATAAATATTTACATATTTATCTGAATAAGTACGTATTCATATTTTTGATGCGTGATTAATCTCCCGGCAATTGCCGTTGCTAATAAAAGTTCCTAACAATTTAATTTAAAAGGATTTAAAACTTCCCCAGTAAATAATAATGGCGTTTTTTTTTTTTAAGAATAAATAATGATTCTGTTAAATTTATATACAACAAAATAATATAAACAATTGATATTAATTTGTTTCTCTTATTGTTATCGCATTCAGATCTAAATCTAATTATGTTAATAAATAAGTCATTCTAGTTTACTAAGTAAACTTGTTCACAATAACAATTTATACTTACTATTTACTATTTATCGCTAATCTCAAATGATTGAATCACAAGTGTTACGTAATTAAGAATTTTTGTTTTTCTTTCCTGTATAAATTTAGAAAGGAAAAAAAAAATAGTTTCGATCAACCATTTTGAAAACTTGTTAATATATTATAAATATAAAATAAAATTTTTATAATTTTGTATACTGAATGATACATTATACGTATAAATTATCTTTGCATATTAAATAACTAACCTCTATTAATAGATAAAAATTCAGAATCAGGAGATAACATTAACGTTATGTGTATTCGAATCAATTATAAATTTAGAATCCCGTACATTTAGTACTGACATTTGTTAGATAATTTTGAACATTTATTGAAGCTGCATCACATGATGTACAAGATTTTAAATTTAGAGTTAGAACCGAAAACGGGCATAACGATAATCAAAAAAAAACTTTGAATGATAATTGTAGACCGTATATTCTATTTATTCTATGAATAGAACACTTACGCAAGAGTATAAATAATCAAAATCTGATCAATATTTTCGAATGCTCATAACTGCAAACTGTAGAGACTGACCCATGTAAACAAATGTTTAATTAGAGTCTCACCCCCGCACGTCCAACCTAATATACAGGGGATCCATTTGTTTGCGAAAAAAAAAAGATTTGCGACTCGTACTACACATAGTGCATCTTAAATTTATTTTTTAATTATTATTGTTACTCTTCAAAGCTAGGTTGTTCTTTCTTTTTTGTCTTTGAAACAAAAAATAAGATTTTTCGGTAACCTGCAAAAATTTTGAAATAGGAAATACCTTATTTCGTCAGTAATCTTTAATTCTAACCACCGTAGCGTAAAAGACATAAGGGAAATAGAATAAAGGACAACCAGTTCGGTTTGCTCAAACGAACCGTGTGAGATAGACATGAACGTTTTAATTTAAATTATAAGGGATTAAAGTATTTTCCTGTATAAAATTTTATGTAAATTTCTTATGTATAATTTTATTTTAATCTATTGTATTTAACTTATTAAAAATTTAATTAGATAGATTTTTGAATAAATATAAACAAAATCCATTAAACGACCTGACACAATTTCTTTAAGTTTCCCGAAATGTTGTTTATGTTAATATAAAACAAATTCCTTTCTTAATAGTTTGGAATTCCTTCTTCTACCATATTCCTTTCTTCCTTTTATCTTTTAGTCTTCCTTCTTTATTCATTCCAAAGTCTTTATTTATTTTAATATTTATATTGTTCCCTTTGACATTTTTTTTTTTTCCGCCTAAAGACTTTAATGACAAAAAAGTGTTATTGTATAACTTCATAAACAACACGGGACGTTTTAAATTTTACGCCATAATATTATCCTTCCTCTACAATAAACGAATACATTAAAAAAAAAAAAAACCAAATACGAAACGCATACATCTACACATATCTTACCGGACACTTTTCCATCGACTTAAACATTAGGTTTTTATTTCTTCCAATAATTATCACATTCTTATACAAAAAATGACTTCATTACCAACGGACTCTTTCAAAATTTCCATTACAACTACCACCACAACCGAATTGAATACTCTAACGTCACAGCCATCACAGCCTACCAGTTCTCCTGAACCTGAAATTACTATCACTTCAGATGTAGCAACTCCGGAAAATATAACGAATCATAATTCTCAAATATCTGCATTATCATTATATGCAAATCAAGAATTAAATCGATCAGCAACGTCAATATCGACTGTAGATTATATAGTTCCATCTAATGACCCAAGAAATTCAGCTCAAATATTCAAATTACAAACTATCGATTATTCTAACTTTGTAGGAATAAGTCCATTGGGTTATGGTAAAAGCATCACAATTTTAGTTTCAACATGGAAAAATGATAAAGATATGACTAAAGTTGCTTTAAAGAGAGTTGAATCTTTGGCAGCTTTCTCACAAGTAGTTAAGGAAGATTCTAATGATAATGAAAATAAATCATTGATAGATAATGTATGTATTATGATAAATTTAATATCAAACTCTTACTTTTTCCTTTGGCTGATTGATTTATTAAAATTTATTATAAATACTTATCTTTTTTACATGTATATTTATTCTAATTAAATTAGATAAACTTACTTTACAAATTGAGTTTTCATCAAAATATACTTTCAATATTTGGTTATAGCCATGGTATGTATTCTTTATATTTATCACTTACTTAATTAGTGCGTTAACTTAATATTTATATATTATAGATCCTCAAAATGATGATTATTTTATGGTATTGCAATATGCTGATGGTGGAAACTTACGCCATTATCTTGAAGACAACCATTCAACCCTTTCTTGGACAGATAAAGTGAGATTAATTATTGAAATAGCAAGTGGTTTACAATACATACACAATCATGATATTGTTCATCTATCATTGGTAAATATATATTTATTTTATGCGCATTTAATCAAATATTATTATATAAATGCCTAACTTACTCTCTTGTTTGTCACTACTATCTTGTTACTACTCTCTTGTTTGTTATTACTCTCCTGTCACTACTCTCTTGTTTGTTATTACTCTCCTGTTACTCTCCTGCTACTCTCTTGCTACTCTTTTTTTTTTTTTACTTACATGCATATTAAAAGCATCCACACAATATACTTCTTCACAATGAACGACTCATGATCTCAGACCTTGGAATATCTAAATCTATACCTCATAAATCTTCAGTATATCCATCATTACCTTATATAGATCCAAATTATTTTGCTTCTCCAACAACGTATCCGCGTGATAAACATTTGGATATTTATTCATTGAGTGTAATAATGCATGATGTCTCAAGTGGTAAACGACCATTTGAAAATTTACCATATAATCAATTTTTAGCTATAAGATTATTAGAAGGGTTAAGATTAAAACCTGTAAATGGTACACCTCTTGAATTAGTAGATTTATATGAACAATGTTGGGATATTGATGCTAGTGTTCGTCCACAAATATCTGATATTTTGGCTAGATTAGGAAGATTAAAATTAGATCCGGTTTGGGTTGATAATGATGAAATAATGGGTAATAATGGAAAAAAGAATTTTGTTAGTAATTTGGAATTTAATAATGATATTAAAGGTATTATTATGGAGAGTAAACATCCCGCCTTTGGAACTGGAAGTGTTACTTTCTCTAATGGAAATATTACTTCAATAAGAGATATTGAAATTAATGAAAATGAAATTTATGGTATGTTATTATTTTCTTGCATTCAAGTAATATATATATATATTTTTATTTATATTCATTATTTACCCTTTTCAATAGGTGAAGAAGAAAAAGATGAACGTACGTTTGAATTTTGTTTGAATTTTGTTTGAATTTACTTTTTCTTTCACTCCTTTATTTCACTTTTTTTTTTACTAATTATAATTTTTATACTATTGTAGGGGGTTGTATTCGAAGGCGTAATAAATTTGCTATATTCATATGTTGGATAGTAATATTAAGCACTGGCGCTTTTGCTATTTTCTTTTTTGCTATTATAAAATTTGCTACTAGTAAATAACATACTTGGTTTAACCAAAGTCCTTAATTCATTCTCCCTTGTGTTATAATAATCAAAAAAATTTTGGGGATTCATTCTCCCTTGTGTTATAATAATCAAAAAATTTTGGGGGGCTTTGTTTTATTACGTAATTTATTTTTTCTTTTTTTTTGCTATTGTAAAATTTGCTATTAGTAAATAACAACATACTTGGTTTAACCAAAGTCTTTAATTCATTCTCCCTTGTGTTATAATTCCTTTGTTTAATCAAAAAAAATTTTTGGAGGCTTTTTTTATTACGTAATTTATTTTTATTCTTGATGAATAATTTGTATTATTATAATTTTCCTTCATATATATAAATGTATAGTCTTTTACCTGTTTTTTTTTTTTTTTTTTTTAATACTGTAACAAAAAAAAGACTTTTTCTTTTTTCCTGTGTTGCGACAATTTTGTTCATTCAATGTTTAGGTTCCTATTATTAAGCGCAAGTGCGTTAATAGCTGGTGATGTCATACGTGTGAAATCATTTTACTATCTTTAATGTCTTAACCGATTTTACATGTAAAAGAAATTTTTTTTGTTCCGATACATTTATTATTATTCTCGTACTTTTTTAAAAAAGTATTTTCTTGTTTTTATTACTAATAAATGAATTGTGAACTAAAAAGCTTCTTTTTTTAAAAAAAAACTCACCACCAGAACTAATAGAAAGTTTTGTACGAATAATTAGATTAAATTGTTACATTTTAATACTGGATTGGTACATGATTATTGTACCAACGTTATGAAAATTTGACTAGTATTACTGTACTAGAAATATATTATCGTTACTACGTTCGGAGATTATTTTCGGAGACTACGTTCGGAGAATACGTTCGGAGAAATAATTCTATTTCCTGTTGATTTTAACACGTAGCATAACAAATGAGTGATAACAGATAAGAAGAATTAATAGAGATATTTAAAGTAACACCAGATGTTTTCAATTACATGAAATTTTTTGGTTTCGGAATACTTACACAAAATTACACAAATTACGGTAATTTTTACAATCCTAGTATTAAATGAATTACATTGGCGTTAGTAGTTGATTTTATGTTTAACATTACACTAATGAAATGATAGGGGGGTAAAAAAAAAACATGAGATTTTGATTAGTTAAACAAAAATTTTTTTTTGAACAGTCATTATGATTTTTATATTAAAAGGCTCAAAAGAGATGGGGGTTATAGTTTTAACTTGACGTGGCCTAACGGTAATATAGTCGGGGATTTTACCAAATATAGGAGATGTCTAAAGCCATGTCCAGTCATATCGATATCTTTCATATTTTAAGATTAAGGTTAGGGTTAGTTTGGGTTAGGGTTCATAGAAAAGACATTCGCATGATTGATTAATTTTTGTAGATCTACCAGTGATTTCCCATGATAATTAACCAATCAAAATACATAATTTTTAATTAATATTACTAAAAACAAAAAAAAAACTTTGTAAAAAGAAGCTTACAGACAATAAATATACGCAAAAAAAAAGTTTTATTATTTATATTTAGAGAATATATAAATGCGTGTAAAGTGAATAAATGTGATATTTATTGTTAATAAACCCAACTCATTATATTAAAGAATCGATAAAATATAACTCAAAACCTTAACTATTAATTTACGGTTAACAAACCCAAACTAGGGAACCTCATTGGCATGCCAGAAAGTCAAAATAGTTAATAGAAAAAAAGCTTAGTACAAAGTGGCATAAGCATGCTATTTGGCATGCCAGATAGTAGGCATGCCAAATAAATTTATGCGTGCCAGGTCCCTAACCCAAACACACTATAATAACCGACCAAATTTAATCTTAAGCCCGGATCTTTTACTACTAATGAGCACAAATTAACAGTTAGAAATAAAAGTTTATTTAAATCTAACGTAATAAAATAGTTTTAAACGAAAACGTTTCCAGTTACCTTCACTTTGGTTTGGTCCAATAAACGGTAGGTATATATTGTCTTCCAAGTAAAGTTCATGGTGATGCTGATTATTACTGATTATTTTTATATAGTAAATATAGACGTTCTATCGAATCGAAAAAATGGTTTTTGCGGTGATTTTTTATTGGTGAAACATTGAAAGTACTTTAAAGTATATATAAATAAGTTACCCGGGCAATTGATTTACATTAATTAGCCAATCAGACGAATGTTCCCCTATGAGGTTAGGGTATATACTCCGGGCAAAGTGTCGATCATACCTCGGATTCATAGACAGAAATTCGTCCTATTGTCTAGTTTTTTGATTTACAGATCTACACGTGACTATTAACCAATCAAATTACACAATTTTTATTCATTACTAAAAACGAAAACTTCAAAAGTTTATACAAATTAGTAAAACACTAATTATATACATATAAATGATAGGTAGATATATGTAAAGAAAAGTAATGCTTAACTACTAAAACAACTAAAATCTAACTATCTAAAAATTCAAACTTATATGTATTTATAATCTATAAACTTAAAAACTAATTAATTTAAAAGTATTTTGGGTGTGGGTTCCATAGCTTAGCGGTTAAGCTCCCATATCCTCCACAGTCAAGGTTAACGGTTCAAGTCCGGCTGGAGGCAAAATTGAAAGATTTTAGCTTCTGTAATCTAATAAGGAGCCTGTAATTGAATACGAAGTCCTGTGGTTAAGTCCAAGTGCAGTACAATGATGGAAATAGGAATTCCCGGAAAGAAACCCAATCATGGAGTGCAGGCACTATGCGTAACAAGCGATTGTTACAGAAGGTTACGGTTATGGAAAGATTGCACATGTAAGTCCTTTAGGCTAGGGCAACACCAACATCCTTATA
>CAJVQA010010721.1:0-11206 GCA_910591915.1 Cetraspora pellucida | reverse complement strand
TATTGACAAATCTTCTGTTATTTTACTATTATTTTGCTGTTATGCTGCTGTTATACTGCCATTATTTGGCAGATATAGGGTAGAATAATAGCAGATTTTTTTGTTATTTATCTATTGTTCACCTTTTATTTATTTGTTCGACCTGTGAAATGTTGAACAATTAGTACAATTAAAAAAATAAAATATTGTTTGCTTTGCTTTGCTTAAAGTTATTATAATATACTAGAGAAATATTTATGTTTTTTATTTATTTAATTTTAAAATTAAAGTTTTTTTTTATATAAATGTTTATTTAGTTAATATCAAAAGACAACCTTTGGTTTTAAATTCTAACTTCAGGTATTTTTTGACAGTCAAGTCTTATACTAAGAATATAGTTAGATAGTAATTAAAATTAGTGGCTTAATCTGTCACAGATTATGAACATGTGTTAAAAACTGCATACAACATTTTAGTTGCTAGTAAACAATACTCTATGTACTTTGTATACCATTTCTAATATAAATAATAATTTGTTATTATTTTTAATATAATATTAAACTTGTTTTATTATTAGAGTTAAAATTAAAGTTTATGTAAAATTGATAATTTAATTATTGTATTAGATTAATAATTTTAGTTAGATAATTTATTGTAATTATTTTTTTTTGTTATAATTATGCTGTCTATATATGTAATTAACTTATATTTTTGTATTTTATTACTAAGTTTAATAGATATAAAATTTGATTTTGTTTAATTTAAAATTTTTGTTTATATTAGATTAGTGTGTTATTTTTATAAATTATTATATAATTTTGTAAATTATATTTCAAGATATAGATTTCTTTAGTTTACATGTTAGATAATATTTTTTTATTTTATACAGTTTTATTTAGAATTGTTTTAAGAGATTATTTGTATGAGAATTTTTAAGATCAATTATATATTATCTGATTATATGAAATTTTGAGAGAAGTTGATATATATTTGAGCTTTTTTATGGCATTTTAATTTTGTTAATATTTTATTTTTATGTAGTAATTTTGATGTCATTTTTTTAACTTTTTTTAGTTAGTAGATTTTGTTTATATAAAATTTTTTATAAGTTTTTGTTGTGAGTTTTTTTAGTCAAAAATCTATATAAGATAAGAAATATTTTGTTTTAAAATTTTTGGTTTATTTTTTTTATAAAAATTATAATTTAATGCAATAGTAATATATCACTACTCCTAATCAACCAATTAGAATACAAGATCAGGTATAATATAAAATCAAAGCAAAACATTGTCTTTTTTTAAATAATCATTTATAACTCAAGATTTTGCATATGAAACCACCTCTTACATTCTAATTAAAAAAATTTCTTGTAAAATCTTAGGTTAAAAACTCTATTTTCTAAAGCCATAAGTAACTCTAGTCTAATGCTAACCTAACCTTAAACTAACATATTTTATTTAAATATTATATATGATCTTATAAGTAGCAATATATTGCATAGGCAAAAAATTATAAAATACTTTTTTTATTTATATAAAATCAGTATATTTAGTTCAGAATATATATATTTAAGTGTATTAAGGTATTATGTCATGTTATGCAGATACTATTGCAAAAGTAAAATATGTTTATTTGAGTGCAAAAGAAAATAGTAACCTAATTATATCATGGGCAGTTGATGCTTATCTAGTATAGCATGAAAATAATATAATTGAAATAGTTTTATTCATTTTCAATAATCCTAATAAGAGGAATTTTAAAACTCAAGCCATTTTTAAAAAAGATAGTTATTACTCTGTTGATGATAAAATCATACCTAAAATTTATAAAGGCAAGAAGAGACCAAAGGTATTGATTAGATAATTAAAAGATTTTATAGGACATATTTGTTTATTTGTTATTTTTTTTCTATTATAGATAATTGTTTTAATTTTTATTCATGTGATGATGTTGAATAAGGATCCCAAATTAAATAAGTGTTCTTTGAGAATTTCTCTTATTGGAGCTATATAAGAATCACTAAATAAATTAAATAATGATGTAAATACTATTTTTAACATAATAATTAATAATTATACTAGCCAGAATTGTAATTTTATGGTTAAAGTTATCTTTCCACATCTTAATTCTCGATTTTCATATTTGAAGAATACAATTTGTCTACAGAAATTACTTGTTTTTATGGTTAGGCAGTTGGAGGTTATTTATAATGATTTTTATATCTATGCTAAATATATTAACCTCATTGATACTAGTTTTTTTATAAGAGAAGAGTTTATAACAATAGTTCAAGTAGTTTATTAGAAGTTATTAACAGTACTTGGTCAAAACTTCTTTCTACATATCATAACATTAATAAAAGTCAAAAAAGTAATGATAAGGTTAAGACTTCATATTCAAATGTTTTAAATGTTTTTGTTAATAATGATTTTAAACTTGCATCATATTTTAAGCATGCAAGAATTGAAAATAGTGATAAATTTACTAATGTATTTAATAATACTATTGGTAATAATAAAAAGTTAAGTAAAGTTAATAATTTAAATAAAGTTGTTTGTAATAATTGAGTTGAAAATATATCAGAAAACTAAAGATTTAAAAAAAGCAAAAATGAAAAACAAGTCATAAGTTATCATTTGCACAATAATTTAAAATTAGCTAAGTCTGATGCAGATATTGTTAATTGTAAATAGCAGTTAATTTATTTATTCAATTTGTATATTATATTGTTTTGATATATATCTAATATCTCTTCTCTGTAGATTCCTTAACCAAAATTTATAGAAACCAAAAACATAAAATAACATTGAAACACATAAGCAAACAGTATTTAAAGCACTAAAGAAAAAGATAAAGGATCATAAAAATACAGTTAACTAAACTAGAAACAAGAAATAAACCAAAGCAGCAGCAAGCAACAGCAAGAAAACAAATTTTTGATAAAATTTAATAAACAAAATCAACATATAGAAATAGAACAGAATAGGTTAAATAAACTTATGCAAAGCTCTTAAAGGAAATGTTTTAGTACAAAGAAATACAAGCTTTTTATTAATATGCTAATATAGATATAGCTCTTTTTAACAAAGTTTTTAATTAGTTTTAACTTGGCATAAAAATTTGGTAAAAATTCTTTATTGTTTTCTGAAAAAGCAGAAAATCACTCTAGATCATAAAAAAAACAGTCAGAACACATAATCAGCTAACAACACAAAATAACAACAAACAAGACATATTACATATATAATCATAGCTACTAATTAGGAAATAGTAGGTAAAAATCTTTACATGTACAGATAAACAGATGAATATACAACAAACTAATATAGAAATAAAAGTACAATACAGACTAGGCCTACCAGATGACACAGAATTAATTTAACATATAAGAGGTTTTGGTGATAAAAATAGAAGATATATAAATAGCAGAATATTAGATAAAATTTTATCAAAGCAAATAGATAATCCAAGAAATTTAGAGTATATAACAAAAATCTTGCAATTTATGACCAAAAAAACATTACAATAAGTGATATACTTCTTTATAGGCAAGTACTTGAAGCACTAAATAGAGCAGAAACTTTTTTAGTATTAAGAAGTATAATAAAAGAATAGGCAGGTAAGCTGTTAGCAGTAAATCAAAACCTGAAATCATTTAACAACTTATTAAGCATAAAGAGAGAAGAAATACTAAAAGAGAAAACAAAAATAAAAAGTTTAGAAAAACATGAAAATACTAAAAACATAGATGTAGTTTATGCTAAAAAAAAAGAAACAACAATATGAAATTAACAGTGATGAAAAAGTCAACACAAATTTAAATGTAGTCATCAGCCAAATGCAAGACCTTAGCATACCAACATCATTATGCGAAGAATCAGCAAAATATCTAAATGAGAAGATAAAAAAATTAGAAATAACAGCAAATGTAAATAAATATAACACAAAAGAGAAGAGAGTTAAAAAGAACTAAGAAAGTACATTAGATTTTCTATAACAAATTAAAAAAAAAAAAATAAAAGATCAAGATAAAGAGAGTACAAAGTTAATAACTAAAGAAAATAATTAAACATAAATACTTATAGACATAATAAAATATAATTAATGGTTTTTAATAAATTATATATATGACAAAAGCAGATCATTCAAAGTAAGCATGCCAATATAAGCAATATCAGGTGCAAATAAAGAAGAAAGATTAAAATATACACAATAGATCCTATATGACGATTATTACATTAAAACAATTAAAAAGGTTTTTAAAAATAAAAACAGCTGGATTGAAATAGATTTTGACTGTAAATTCAGTAAAGATACAGCAATAAATAGAATCAAAAAAAAGAAGAAGACTGGCTAAAGCTTATTTCAGAAGAAACAAAAAGCCAAGAAAAAAAACAGAGTTATCAAACGGTAAACAATAGTAGAAAAGACAAGAATAAACCCAAAAAATATAAAAAAATAAGTAAAAAAAGAGATGATATAAATGTGTACTTAGCAAAAGATAAATCAGAGTTATATATATACCTAACAATATGAGATCTACTAGCAAACATCAATGTAAAAGAAGTAAAATACATGTATAGAAGTCTTAAAAAAACTCAAGCAAAATGTATTAAAAGATCTAAATATAAAGCCTTAGCTGTAGTTAGAGAAAAGTATAAAAGAAGAAAACATACTATGGTTCTTACCAATTGGTATACACAGGTTGGCAAAAGTAATTATAGATGAAGAAGACTTCAACTAATATAATTCACAAAACCAATTCACAGCAAAATATTAGAACTTTCAAATGATGCATTAGATGTATTACTACTATGATACTTGAAGAAAAGAAAAGCAAAATCAGTATATATTTCATTCAACAGAAACAAAAATCAGAGAAGATCAGCAACAATAATATTTGCAACAGAAGAAAAAATGAGTATAGCACAAACAAAGCCAATAAGATTCAACAATTACCTATTATTTTGGTCAAACTAAGTTGAAAAAAAAGAAAAAAATAAAAGAAAAAGTGATACTAAATGATACAAGAGAACAGATTATAATAGTGAAAGCTCTAATAAAGGAATATATGAAAACAATTAAAGAAAAAAAAGTAAACAAAGAAACAATAAGAACAAAAATGATGACAGAAACAGAGAGCATTATAAAGAAAACTTAATAATTAAGCAGAAGAAGACAAAAAAAAAATAACTCAATCTTAGCTACAAGAAGAAACCTCACACATCAAAAATATCTTAGGATAAATACTATACTAGAAAGATTAGAAAGAATAGAAGAAGACAGTATAAAGAATGTGATAAATTACTCTAAATGCTTCAAAGGATGCTATAGTTGATTTAATAAACATAGACAGGAAAATTGAAATAATTTTGCAAAACAAAAAAAAGGTTTTCAAAAAGAAAAGAGAAATCAAATTTTCTTATTAGAAAAAAGAAGAATACAGAAGAGAAAAAAAGAAATTAAAAGTATAAGAACAAGATAGAAACCATTAAAAAAAAAATAGAAAAAAGAAAAAAAAATAAAGCTAGAATGTCACAATATCAATGAACTTAAGACCAAAGATTGAAAATTGGAAAATCTGCTTAGCTAGGCAGAAAAAGAGGAAATTGCAATATTAGAAGTTATAAAAACAAACATTACTGAAAGAGAAGTGAGGTTCCTAACATATGTAGCAAGCAAGAACTATATAGAGTACTGGACAAATACAGCAGAAGATAAGTGAATACATGATTGAAATCCTGTTATATTTCAAGCAATTGAAGTTAGTAGTGATAAAAGTTTATATACTATCAAATAACAAGATAATAAAAAAAAACATCCAACAGAAGATTGTATAAATAGTTACTAAATGGAAAAGACAAACACAAATCATGATTATGAATGACTTTAATCACACAGCAGACAATATTTTAGATAAATAACACATACAACCAGCAAATTTTAAAAGACTACCAATTTTTAATTGGATAAGAAAACAAGACTTTATAGACATATATAGAAATATGCATCCAACAAACCAAAATTACACATGGTTAAACAAAGAAGCTGCAACAAAAATTAACTATATTTGGGTATCAAAAAAACTGGCCTTAGGTTTGCAAAGAACAAATATTGAAGAAACCAAAGAAATTACAAATAGTAATCATAAAATAATAACTGCAAAAATATGCATTAAACATATGAGTAGGAAAAACAGCAATGCAGAAGTTAAAAGACAAGAACAATTAAGAACATTATATTTATATAATTGGACAAAACCAGAAAATTGAAAAAATTATACAAGAATTGCAAAAGTAATTAGAAATAAAAAAAAGTTTAAAAAACATTCAAACAGAAGTGCAAGATATAAAGAAACATATAAATAAAATAAATAGTATATGAAATACAATAGAAGAAATGATTATCATTGTAGCAAATAAGCATATATCCAAAAAAAAATATATAACACAATGGCAAATAGAAGAACTAGTCAAAAAATACAGTAACAAGAAAAAAATATTATAAAGCTACAAAGATTAATTAAATATGCAAAAACAAAAAAAGACCAAGAAGTAATAAAAGAAGAAAGAAATAAGACAAATGAACAGTTAAAAGTATTAGGCAAGAAAATAGGTACAAAATTACCAAAATTACAAAGTTATTGGTCACACATCTGAATAGAAAATATGAAAGAATGGCAAAAGCTCCTACAAGAAAAGAAGAAAAAAGACTAAAAACAAGCACAAAGAAAGTAAATAGAAAAGAATATAGACAAGAAATGTGAAATGATCAAAACAGACTAAGGAAAAATGTTTGTCAATCTTCTTAATAAACTGTATAAAAAGATAACACTTGATAGACTTATCAAGCAAAAGGAAGAGGAAACATATCTGATAACAAAGCCAAAAAAGATGAAAATAAATGTAGCAGAACATTATAGAATGCAATTTAGAAAAAGAAATACCAAATTAGAAACAATAACAGAAAAATGAAATAAGATATACAAACCAAGAGAAAGCATTAGAAAGAAATAATATGTAAAAGTTAAAGAAAGAATTAAGGAAAAAGAATGGAAAGAGATAATGAGAGAATTAAAAACAGAAACAGCTTTAGGCATCTTAGGTATAAGCTATATACTGATCAAAAGAGCAGGAATAAAAACTCAAAAAGTTTTTAGAAGCTTTACAGACTTATGCTTAGAAATAGAAGAAATTACATTAAAGTAAAAGATAGTACAGGTTTACCTTATATTGAAAAATATAAAATAGAGATATAGTTAAACAACATCCATCTGATAGCATTGATTGAAACATTCAGAAAAGTTGTAACAAAGATAGTAACAAAAAGGCTTGCCAAAGTATTTATAGAAAGAGAAATACTTAGAGAGTTAAACTTTGCAGACCTTTTAGAAAATTCAACAAAGCAACCAATAAAGATTTTAAATATGATAATGGAGAAAGCAAAAGAAAAAAATAAAGAAATATAGATACTGTTGCAGAATATGAAAAAGACATTCAACTCAGTTCCTCTTAAAAGTCTCAAACTAGTATTGCAAAGAGTCAAAATACTTAAGAGAACAATTAAATATATACTAAATCTTTTTTACAAGAAACAATTAAGGATAATTACAGCTTATGGCCTAATAGAAGAACTAAAAGTAGAAGATAAAATAAAACAAAGCAAAGTAATCTTACCATTAATATAGTATCTTTTCTATGACCTATTATTAGAGAGAATTCAAGAAGATAAAAGTTTAGGGTATATAGTCAAGTAACAGTTACAAAAAGATAAACAATGCAATAATATTACAAGATATCGTTAAGTAGCAATTGCATATGCAGATGATACAACATGGATTACAAACAGTAAAGAGCAATTATTAGAGATATTAGAAATAGCTAAAGAGTTCTTTAAAATAAATAATATAGAAATAAATAAATCAAAATCGAAATTAATAATAATGAACACAAAAATCTAAAAAGAAGAAAGAGCAGTAATATATAGAGAAAGCAAGATAATAGAAGAACCAAGACATAAAATAGTTCATTTATTGGAAATATAATTAAACAACAGAATGTGAAAGATACAAATAAAAAGAAAGACAAAAGGAATAGTAAGCCAAACTATAAGAGATCTGAAATACAAAAAAATAACAATGAATCAGATTGCATATATAAACAATATGATAATACTATTCAAACTAAGCTATATGTTACAGCTAACAAAGATGTTAAACAGAAGTCTAAATAAAATACATCAACTAATAATAAGTCTGGTAAAACAAAAGAGCAGCCTGCAAAGAATAACAAAATCTGCATAATAAAATACAAAAATCTTGGCAGCTGTAGAACATTATGACAAGAATTAACTATGAAACAAGTAAGTAGCTTCTTGGCAAGACTGGACAGACAAGACAGTCTCAGACAACTAACAAAGCTAAGAATAACACAAGACTATCAAAGAGCAGATTTAAGAAAAGATATATAAAAAACAAAGAAGCAGCCAAAAATTAAAACATATTTAAAGAATAATTTAGCATGCCTTATAATACTCAAAATAAGAAAACTAAAAATAAATATTAGAATGAAAAATGAACTATGAACAATGTTTAGATATGATACAAAATACAAGAACTAGTAGATGTACATTTGTAGAAAAAAAGAGTAGTTAGAGTAAATTAAGCAGATCTAATATATCTAAACTAACTATTCAACATGAGAGAAGAAAAATTAATTATATGACAGCAATTAAAGAACTATCAAAGCCAATTATATAAAGGTAAAAAAGCAGAATGGTTCAAAGCAATTAAATCAAAAGTGCTTAGTAGCCCAGAAAGTAGAATAGTACAAAGATGTTTTAGAACAGATAAACAGAATACTCAAGAATAGGAACATATATCAGAAGATAGAAGAAGGTAAAAATAGATAGCATATAGCATATAAGATTACAGACAGCTTGGAAAGGTAGTTAAAAAGAAAAAGAAAAAAATATTAATTAAACACTGGCAAATGAAGTGCAAAGAGAATGAAGTAGTAACTGAGATTAATAGTTGTAAAGGGTATATAAGAAAGAAAGAATAGATAGAGAACAGTTGCAGCAATAGATAAGAATAAACAAAAACATTACTGTAATTTTAGATGGATTAATAAGAATAGATAGCAACTAAATTAAGATAGCAACAGACCAGATAATAAACAAGACAAAGATAGACAAATTAGAAATAAATGAATGCAAGCTAAAAGGTCTTACAATAATAGAAGAACTAGAAATAGAAATTATTAAATAACAGAAACTAAAAGAAAGTATCAGTCAAGAAATAATAAAAGTTTTAAAAAGAAACATTATGAGAGACAAGAACAAATATACAATATATACTGATAGTGCAACTAATAAAAAAGATAGTAAAAAACTAGCATCTAAGACAATATGAATGTAGGATGGGTCCAAACAAATGAAACATAGAAATAGCCAGAAGATGAGGTAGCACTTGAACTAAAAGGATGGCAAACATCAACAATAACAAAGTTGGTAGCAATTTGGATAGCAATTTTAATAATATCTAAAGAGAAGCAAATAGAGATATATATAAACAGTAATGCTACAATAAGAAACATTAGTAGGAGACTGAAACAAGCAGACAGAAACAAGATTATTAAGAAGAAGAATGCAATATGGATAATGAAGATTAAAGACCTGATTAAGATAAAAAATATTCAGATAGATTTAGTTAAAGTAAAAAGTTATAGTAAAAATAAATAAAATGATAAAGCTGATAGTTTAGCAAAAAAAAGAACAATAAGTAAGAAAATAGTACAGGTTGAGTACTGTTTAGAGTTGGAAAACAGATGAACTTACATACTAGCAAGACTGCTATGCAAGTTAGTAATAAATGCAAGACTAGAAAAAAAAAGACTAGAAGCAAAGTAGAAAAAAATGAAAGCAGTTAAAAGTTTAGAACCAGAAGCAAAAATCACAATTTATAATTGGACTTGTTTTTGGAAAAGGCTAAAGATGACCAAGAGAATACATTATATAATAAGAAGAAGTAACTCTAGAAGAAGTAGCTCTAGAAGAAATACATTTATTAAATGCATAATGGATAAACTTCCAATTTTGGAAGAACTCAACAAAAGAAGGCCAAATATATACACAATAGTAGAATGCCAAGTATGCCAAGATAAAATAAAAGAGACACAAGTACATCTGGCAGTATGCATGAAATAAAAAAATCTCTAGAAGAGAATTCAAAAGGTGACCATTGTAACAGCATAGAAGAATTTGTAAAGAGAAGAAAAAATTCAAATTTTCTTATAAGTGTTTATATGATGCTCTTTAGAAAAATGAAGATAGAAGAAAAAAAAATAAGAGACATACTAATAAGAGGTCTAATCCTAAAAGAAATACAAGACAAACTATCTCAGCTTCTAAACACAAAATCAAGACAGCAGTTTGTAAATACAATAGCAATAACAGCCTAGAACATATTTTATAAACAAGTATGAAGAATATATTGCAAAAAAGTTAACAAATAGGAGAAAAAAATTGAAATAACATGTAAAATTAAATAAAAAAAATATGAAAAGTTAAAGAAACTAAGAAAAAAAAAAAAGCAAATCAGAAAGAAATAGAAAAAAAGAAAGAAGAAATAAGAGAAAAGAAAAGCAGATTGAGAAAGAAGCAATAAAAACAATGTTGGAACTTATCATGAAGAAAAGAAAACCCTTTCATGATAGACTTTAAGTAGTCAAACATGCAGCTTACATTGCTTGAAGTAATGCGGCAGATGCACTTAGATACTATTAAGATGTCCAGTTAATACTAAACTTAGATTTTAGAGATATTTATGTAGTTACAAATATAATTTCAAAATCTTAATAAAGTACTAGTATAACTGCTTATATCAAAAAATAAAAAATAAAAAAAATAAAATATTATATTGTTTTATTTGCAAAACATGATATTTTTTTATATGTATATATAAAAGTATAAATAAAAGTAAGTTTAATAGTAAATTTATGTTTTTAATTATTAAATATAAAATAGTTTCATAACTTCAGAATTAAGATTCTTTTTTTTAATAATGTGTACTTTAATTATTTTTTGAGAGAAGTTTATTGTATGCTATCTAGTTTGTTTATAAAGATGAGATGTTTTTATGAATAGCATTTTACAGTCAAAGTCCTAAGTATCCCACTCCCTCTAACATTTTAAATTGAAAAGATATAGCTTTAAAATTTTTACAGCA
>CAJVQA010010720.1:0-11207 GCA_910591915.1 Cetraspora pellucida | reverse complement strand
AATTTTGATTTCTTTTCTTTCTTGTTTCTATTTTTCTTTTAGATATTTATGTTGTATTTCTATATCTACTTTCTTTTCCTTTCCTTTTTTCTTTGTTTCTTTTTTGTGACCAGAAAGTGTTTCCATATTATTTTTTTCAAAATTTCTTCTTTCTATATGCAGGAACTCTTCAATCTTCTGGTCTATATTCATTGGTTCAACAAAGGCACTCTTAGGAGCGATCAGCCAGGGTTCACCCTGTTGTTTCACTTATGTCCTCTAATCTTTCAGGTCTTTCTACAATCTGTCTTAGGATGTCATTTGTATATGACATTTCTTCTTGTGCTTGAGATTTAGTTTCCACTATTTTTCTTCTGTGAGGTCTGTCTTTCTCTTTAAAGAAGTTTATATATTTTGCTCCATTTTCTGTATCTTGACCTTGTGTATAGCCTTTGCTTGTTGTTGTCCAATCTTCTACTCTTTTATTTTGTCTTCTTCTTCTTCTGTTTATGCTTGGCCCATGTTTTTGTTCTTCTTCCCTATTGATGTTCTTTTCTGCTTCAGAGGTTTGACTAAACCTTTTCTAGCTTCTTCCTCTTTCTTGTTTAAAGTTTTCTCTTCACCTTGTTTCTTCTATTTCTTCTTTTATCCAATAAAGTCAAAAGTTGTTAAACATGAATAGTTTTGACTAGGCTAATTTCATATCTTTTTCTATTGCAAACATAACTGTTGCAGTTTTTCTTTGGTTTCCATTTCTGTTTGGAGGTATATGGACTGATTTAACCCTTTTGCTTTTCAAACTCCATAATAGTAGAACTTCTGAGCAGCTTTCTAGTAATTCTGTCAGTTTTGTTATATATCTTCTTTGTCTTTTTCTCACTTCATGGTCCTCTATCCCTTTAGTTACTTATACTAACTTGTTATTGTTTACTAGTATAGCCTATGGTATGTTCTTATGTGTTTCTTCTATTTGTACAATGGCTAAGGCCTTATATTTTGATCTTTTAATTCTTACTACATGGGCTTTCCTAAATCTTCTGCAAATGTATTCTACTTCTTCCTTGTTTATGTTTATTGGCAAGTCACAGATTGTTATGTCCTTTGTGTTCTCTAATTCTTTATTTATTCTGTGTTGGATTTTGTTTGTCTTGTTTTCGTTCACTTCCTGCTCAGGTTCTTCTTCTCTGGTTCTTGCTTCATTGTTTCTTTTCTTCTGGTGTTTTTCATTATATTGTGTTTGTTTTCTTCTACTATCTTTCTCTTTTTATTCTAGTATCATTTTATACCAGTCACTCTCTTTTCTACTGATTCTTTGTATCACTCACTTCTGCTATATTCATAGTCGAAGCTTACTTCTATCTATACATTTCACCTTTTAAAAATTTCCCTAACATCTTTAACATGCATGTTGTTTCATAGGGACCATCTGATGAATTTCATATGGTCTTCTTTTGTTTTACCTGGTATATTATGCGCTAGTATGTTAGCGAGTAAACTGTTGTTTTGGTTGCAGTTTCTCTTGTTTGGAGCCCACATGCTTTCTTCTAAGGGTTCTCCAAATATGTCGATTTCTTTTTTAATTTCTCTACTAGTGTCTTTTTGTTCTTGCTTCTTTTCTTGTTCTTCTGCATTTCTCCTTTGAGTAGGCAAATTCTCCTTCATTTGGTCTTTGTTTATTAAACTTACCTCTATACTTACTTCTTTTTGTAAGTTATTGTTGTTTTGTAGTTTTTTCTCTGCTGTTTTTTCACTTTCTTCTTCTTTTCTTGCAATACTTTATATGGTTCTTCTTGACTTCTGCTTACTTCACTTGGCTGTTGCTGTATATCTTTACTTTTGTCCTGTGACTGCATTATTGCTAGTTCTTCTATTATAGCATTTTTGTTTTGTTTGTTGATATTAATTTTCTTTTCTGGTTGCTCTTCTTCTGCTTTTTTGATTATCTCTCTAGTTATACATAGCAGAGCAACCTCTATTGGGTCTTGTTCTGTTAGCATAACAACAATTTCATCTTCTCTGTCTGGTGTTGCAAGTAGTTGGCTTGCTTGGTTGAAGAACACCTTATTGTGTATGCTGTTTGCTACCCAATATGCTCTTTTGATATAGATTGTCATTAGACTTTCTTTTTGATTTTGTGTACTACTCATTTTCTTATCTCGATATTAGTAGTTCCTGTTTGCTACTTGTTGTTCTGGATTCTTCTATGCTTCTGTTTATTGCTATTCTAATTAGGTTTATTTGCACACTAACTAATCTACATGTTTGTTTTGTTTTTCTGTTCACGTGTTGTAGTAATCTATATATTTGCGTTTTCAGATTACAGAGGATTTCCCAAATTCTGTTTTTCCTAGCATCAACCAAGGCGTTTTCTGTTCTATCTTCTTAACAAGTTATTCAAATTTTCTCTTTCTTGCCTTTGTTATATCTTCTTTACTTGCTTTATCTTTTTCCTTAAGCCTGTGAGGTCAGTTTTGACAGTTGTTTGTTGGCAAACTTCTAAATTGTTTCCTTGCAGTTTGTGTATGAGTAATCAGTAGAAAGAGTTTGATCTTTTTTTTAAATGATTCTTATTTATTAATTTATAAATAGATAATTAAATCTATAATACAAATTATAAGGTTGCTGACCTGCTTTAAGATGCTAATCAAATTAGTAAAATTAATTAAATTACAATTATTTTATCGATAGTCATTTTGTTGATATTATATAGCATGATAATTTATAAATAATATAGCATACAACTAATAGTATGCTATATTATCACATTTTGTAATATTAGTAAAATGTTTTTTGATAAATTGATTGTAAATACTATTATTATTAAAGAGAATAAAGAAACATTAAGTTTAATTAACCTAAAAAAGCCAAGTTCTGAAATGGGCTAAGAAATTATACAAAATAAAAATATATTCTTTGCAAAGCCAAAATAAAGTGTAAGATTAAATCATAAAAAAGTTTTAAAATTTTTTCAAATAATATGTCTAGCTTACAATATATAAAGAGCTAATTTTTGAATTATTCAAATTATAAAATCAGTTCATTAATAATCCTATAAAGTTTACTTTTAAAAAACTATATAACATCATAAAAGATTCTTTTAATTTATAAATATTAATTATAATTGCATTATTATGGATTATTAAATCTGTAAAATAGTTTATTTCACATTTGATCAAGAAAAAATTGTAGTTCATAGATATGTGCTTGTGAATAATATGAATAATAATAAAAACTACTATCAGTGTTATGTGTATAAATTTTTAAAAAACTATAAAAAATGTGCTATTACTGTTTTAGAAGAACAAAATCATGTTCTAAAAAAATTTACTTCACACAACCATGCTTATGAGGTATTTCATATTGATGTAATACATGCACTTAATAACATTAAAAAAAAGGCATTACAAACACATAAAAAGCCAGCCCAACTTATTCAAGATGCAGCAGTCAATATGCCTAAAGAATCATTTTCTTATATGCCAAATAATGATGCTTTATACAAACAAATTTTATATATTAGAAATAAAAATTTACTTTCATAATCTTGATTATTAAAAGATATTAATATACCAACTCTATTACAAATAACTATACAAAAAGAACACTTTTTGGCAAAAGAAATTGATTTTGATAATAAAAAAATAATGATCTTTTGTACTCAAACTAATCTTCAGTATTTGAAAAAGCCTGATATTGGTTAATGAATGAAACATTTTGGACAGTTCCAACATTATTTCAGCAATTGTATACTATACATGCTCTTATTGGTAAAAAAACTAATTCATATATTTTTTTAATAGTATATGTCTTAATAACTAATAAAACTGAAGAAAGCTACATATGATTGTTTTAGAAATTAATTAATTTAGATAAAAATATTACTTTATAAACTAAAATTATATCTAGATTATATTTTTCAAATAATAGCTTTTATAATATTTTATTGGATATTCTATAGATTAGGTAGGCAATATAAGAAATAAGCTTTGCAAATGATTAGTAATTATTAATTTTTTAATATCGAAGTTGCAGGTTTTGAAGCTTGCCCACCTATTCTATAGAACATCCTATAATTCTACTAATTTATACTTTTTGCTTAACTTAATAAAAAAATTTATTTTAATTTTTGCACAGCTAGATATGTGTTTCTCATATAACAAAATGATATATACTACTCTTATATATAAGCATATATCTAAATACAATATTAAATAAAAAATATAAATACTGCTAAGTAAAATCTTAAAAGTCTAAATATAGTCTACTATATATAATTTTTAGTTTTTACTTAGAGATATTTATATTAAAAAAAATAATATAACCTAAATATTATTAATAATTTTTATTTAATTTTAAATTAAGTTAAACAATTTAATATTTTTAAAATTTAATAAAGAAGCTAATTATGATTTAAATTCACTAATTATTATTACAGACTTCAAACAATTAGCAATTAATGCTATTTATTTGAATTTTCTAAATACAAAAAATAAATGTTGCTTTTTTCATCTTTGCCAGAATCTTTGAAAGTGAATTCAAAATGCAGGATTAGCTAGTGAATATGGTAGTAGTAAAGAATTCAGTATCAAATTATGTCACTTAATGGCACTTGTTTTTTTTCTCTATCTGAAATACCAAAAGCATTTGATCAAGTTAAATTGTTAATGTTTTCTAATACAAATGAAGTTATAGATTACTTTAAAAATAATTATATTCATAAAAGAGTTAGATAACAACTTAGAAATAGAAATATAGTTCATGCTTCACCACAATTTTTCTCATCATTATGGTCTGTATTTGAACTTGTAACTTAGGGTTATCCTTGAACTTAAAATGCTATTGAAGAATAGCATTATAAATAAAACAATATTGTTAAAAAACCTCATGTTGGTGTTTATACAATCATAAAAGAAATGTGCAAAGAATACTACCAAACAACTATGCAAATAGAAAAGGTTTCGTATAAAGAATCTTGTTTCTCTCAACCTAAACATGTTATTAATTCAGAAATGTGCATTTTAACAGTATTTAATAGTAGAAATAATTATCTTTTTACAGATTTTTTAAGAAGAATTGCCTACAATATCTTTTTGTAATTTTATTTTTTTAAAGTTTTTTATTTTTTTTAAGTTTTTTTTTATATTATATATTTCTTTATAAATAAATTTAACTTTTTTATATTATATATTCCTTTATAAACAAATTTAGTTTTTTTATATTATATATCTCTTTATAAATGAATTTAGCTTTTTATATTTTATTTATTTATTAAATAATCAGTTTTACAATTATGCATAAATTCTAGCTAGTTCTTATTTGGCTATAATAATTTGATTGCATTTAGTATAAATAGTATATATAGATTTTTTATGATTATTTCTTAGCCTATTCTAATAGTTAAATATTAACTTTACTATTTCAAATATAATTGTGTGGGTATTTTTGTTTAATTGATAGTTTATATTAGAATTATTTTTTCTTGTTTTATATTTTTTGTATTTCTTGAATATTTATCAGATTGATAGTTATTAATTAGCCAAAGTAATTTGTGCTATATAAACTTTATATTAAAAAATTTTAGTAATTCATATATGCACTATGTACAATAAAAATTTTAATAGATAAATAAAACTAAGATTTTCATACCTCGATTTGATATTGCTATACTCTAATAATTATAAGTAAATATTTTATATTATGTATAATAAAATTATCTGCTAAGTCTACAAAATTTTTCTAATAAAACTAATCAAATATCAAAATCAAATTATTTCTTTCAAATTTAATTTATATTACTATTACAGTTGTTAGGCGAAACTGTTTTGCACAAATAACAAAAAGCAAAACCTAAACCTGGTAAATGATGAAAGTGTTGAAAATCTGGTAAAAGGCAAAACCTATAGTGAAAGATGAAACTTCTTGTAAATAGTGAAACCTCTAATGAAAGATGAAACCCTAATGAAGACAAAACTCCTAGCACAAGTCAAAGCTCACAGCAAAGTTTAAATTTACTAGACTTTGGAAAAGACTGTACTATATTGGTGAATGAAAATATTTCATATGTCTATTAAGCACAGCATGTGGTTCATATAAAGAAATATATTGGTAAATAAAATATTTACATGTGGCAGCATTTGATTTATATATAAAGAAATATATATACATATATATGTTGTGGCAGTAAAAATTTATCTGACAACAAAAACTAATCTAACAAGAGTTGCTATTATCCAAAAACATATCACAAATACTACTAACTCTAATAAAATTCTTTTTTTACTTCCTAATTAGTAGGCTTTAATTGAGGTATAGAAGATTTAGTTTGAGTAACTAGGATCAATTAGAGCTTTAAACTACATTACAAGTTTCTTTATACAGAATCACAGAATTTGATTACTTTCAATCATTTTCACAAATTTTACTTATTAAGAAAGAATTAGTAGAACAAATACTTCTATTTAGAGAACCTTCAAACTTTTGAGAACTAATTATAAGTTAAATACTTTGATTTCTTTAACTTGAAACTTTGAATTTCCCAGAGTTTTATAATATAAGAGTAAATCACAAGTTAAATACTTTGATTTCTTTGACTTAAAACTTTGAACTTTCCAAAGTTTTATAATATAAGAATAAATTACAAGTCAAATACTCTGATTTCTTTAACTTAAAACTTTGAACTTTTCAAAGTTTTATAATATAAGAGTGAATTACAAGTCAAATACTCTGATTTCTTTGATTTAGAACTTTGAACTCTCTAGAGATATTCTTTTATTTACAGTGATATAGTTATGCTTAAATACATTTTTATACAGTATTAATTAACTATGAACTTTTCTGTTATTACAACTATAACTGCTATTTTGGCTATAAATAGCAGATCTGCTATATCTACCATTTTTGTTAGATATAGTAGTTATAGCAGTTTTGGTAGATTTCAACTAATTTTTGGTTAGATCAACTGAACCACCTTGATTTTTGACTAGTTGAAATTTTCCTCTTATATATATATATATGTATATTATAATATGACCTAGCTGTAGTTATAAAAATATGATTCAAGCCACATGACTCAGACTCATAATGTGGGTTAATCAACAAAGTGAAGATATTTAATAATGCTAATTCAGGCTTGGCTTGAGGCGATGCTCTATTGAGAACAATAGTAAGGTATTGCTAGTATTTATATAGTAAGAACTAAAGTCGTTGTCATTTAAATAAGTATAAATTGCTTATAATGATCTTAATTATATTAGCAAAGCCCAAATGTTGTTCACAATATATAGAAGCCTATTGAATTCATATAACTAATAGAGACAGATAGATAATAAGCAAATAAACTATAAAAAAGACTATCTAATCTGAGGTTTCTAGTAGAAGTAGGATCCTTGATTCTCAGACCAAATTCTTTATGTCTTTTTTCGAGTAGCCTAGTCTTTGTTGTGATTTAGTGTCTTATTTTCTTATAGAAGCAGAAATTTATAGATTAATATTATTTATATAAAAAACTTAAGTTATTTATTTAATTATTTAAATAAATTAATATATATTATTTATATAAAAAAATTTATTTTTTTTTATTCAATTACTTAAATAAAATTTGCTGTTAATTTGTTAAGAATTTATTTTTTTAAAAAATTTTGTTGTTAAAACTTTAGGTACTATAAATATGTAATTAGCTTGTTAATATTATTGGCAATTATTTTCTGATTTATTATTTTAAATCTTAGAAATAATTCTAACTATTAGAAAATAATTATTATATTATTGACTTTTAATAGATCTAATATAGTATAATTCAGATAATTAAAAATAAAAAGTAAAGTATATGTATATTCTGTTAGTGTTTTAAGTTGAAATAGCATTAAGTTTTTTAAATTATCAGTTTAGACAACTATTAATATATACTAGTATAAAGACTGAAACTTGTTGAATAATAAATAGTTATAAAGAAGTATTTGTAATCTTAAATAACTAATTATAGATATACTGTATTTACATTGAGATGTTGTAAAGCAATTTATTGTAAGATAGGCAAATATAAGAAAACACTTGGTAATTTAAATAATCATTAAAGATTGTTTCAAAAAATGTAGGCACATTAAAAAAATTTAGAGAAATATTAGTTAAGAAAATGCAAGATATAGCTTTCAGATTTAAATAAATTGTTGAAATCAAGCAAAAATTATTAATAATTAACTTTTATTTTATGATTATAAACATATAATTGAGTAGATTATACTTCGTAAACTAGATAATATTAAAAAAAAATATTAAAAAAGATGCATTAGTTCTATAGCATACAAAAAAAAATTTAAAGCAAAAATATAAAATCTTGAAAGATTTTTTATGTGATCTATTAAATGAAATTAAATTAATTATATAGTTTGACAATTATTGTAATGCATACCTGCAGATAACAGGCTTAAAATATATGAATTGATATATGCATTCTAATTTTTAATATACTAATATCATAATTATAACATATAATACTAAATCTAACTTATATAGATTTTCTTACAAATAACTTATTCTATTAAGTTTATATAACTATGCATACATGATATTTTGTCTATCTATATAACTGCATGTATTAAGTTACTAAAAATACATAATAGTGACTAATATAACTAAGATAAGATTAATACATTACAGCAAATTTGTGAAATTAAGGAAATTAAGCAGATATAGTAAAAAGATAGAAAGATAAGTTAGATGTTAGATTTGAAGTACTTTTACTTAGTAAGGAGAATGTTAATTGATAGTAAAGCTTGTAATAAAATAGTTAACAAGGATTGATTTAGTAAAGCAAAAGATGAAATAAACATATTATATAATGATGAATAGATCAGAATTATAATTGATATAAAAATGTTGAGTGGCATTACGAAGATTAGGTATGTGGAATACTGTGATCATCGATCACAAGTTAATAATAATTAAATTAAAGTTTATTAAAATGCAATGTAAAGTATAAGGTAGTGAGTCAAAGTACATTAATAATCAGAGTTGTACAAAGTAGTATAATAGAAAATTAATATAAATAGAAACAACAAATGATAAGTTAGTCTTTGGATTAGTTAACATTAATAACAAAAATAAAGTATATTATACTTGCCTGTAAAGTGTTCTTGTAAAATTGTGTAAGAGCCAAGCAAGACTTCAAAGAACAATATACTATTTGAGTTAGATAACAGTAACTATAGTTATTGTCTAACTACATAATAATTAGTATATCATAATTTAAATCAGAACATATTTCAAAATTATCTTAATTACTCTAATTTATCTTAATATGTATACATAAAGTCAAATTAAATTAACTTACTATCAGTAGTCAAACTTTTCAAATTTTAGGATAGTTTACAAAACATCATAATGATAACTATAACATTTCAAAAAAAGAAGGTAAATAACATCTTACTGTGTGACATATATGAAGATGAGATTTAGAGAACAAAATTATTAATTATATTAGTTTTCTTTTGCTACAATTATTGCCTTTCACCAATTTCATTACCTTTTACTAGTTTCTTTACCTTTTACCACTTTTGTCATTTCATTTTTTGAATTTTTTTTAGTAAAAGTCAAAACTAGGTTTCATCTTTTGCCAATAATGAAACCTCTAGGTTTTGCCTAACAACTTTAATCATTATTGTAATTATTACAAAATCTTAGTATATTTAATAGTTTATAACAATAAAATAAAACTTGATTTTTAATTATATAAAATTGTTATTAAAGTGCTACATAGTATTAAGTAATATACTTTTTTAATATTAGTTTTCTAAATAAAATTCTATTTTCAAAAATATCTAAAAATTATTTTTACCTAATTCATACAGTTTTAATTTCAAAAAAGTACATTTTCATTTTTTTATAACTTTTAGTCTATAGGTTTGTATTATTCAACTTGCATACTTTTTTTACAAAATTTTAAATTTTTTTTATAAATTTATAATAATAGTAGTTCATTAAAGTTTCTAATTAAATACAAATAACAAAAAATATTAATCTTAAAATCTAAATTATAATTTTATATAAATATCAATTATGTATAATCGATAAAATAATATATTACACACTTAATGAAAATATTCTTTAGCAAAAATGCTTTCTATAGCTTGCTTAACCCATATTTTAACATAAAAAATAATAATACTAATGCATTTCTAATCTAACTAGCAAAAGAAATTCACTTTTAAAAATTAAATAAGGCTTCTACATATTAATTTATATAAAGTCTTATGTATTTTTTTTATACAATATCAACAATTTGTAAATTAAATGAAAGTAAAAAAACTACAAAGTAAAACAGTTGGTAAAATGTAAAATAAAAATTTTTATTAAAAGAAAAACATATATATATATGTATATTGTAAATAATAAAATGTAGCTTTAAATAAATTTTATAGATATAGTAGATTAAATCTAGCAAAATTAATTAATATAAAAGATACTTAAATTATTAATATTAAATTTATTGTATTTATTGCATTTATTGTAATTCCTGCATTAATTCAATTTATTACATTTATTCAATTTTTATATTTAGTGCATTAGTCAATTTAACAAATATATTCATTGTGTATCTACTAGTAGTGCAAAAGTATTAAAGCACTACTTTTCATATTCAATAAAATAAGTTGAGCAATGAAGCTCAGTTTGAGTCTAATACTATTTGGCATTACTAATTTTCTTCTGAAAGCAACATTCAAGTCTTATCTTATGACTTCAAATTAAGAAACTTGTGATGTAGTCAAGAGCTTTAATTAATCTAGTTATTCAAACTATGCCTTGATCAAATTGTTATTATTATTAGGATTTAGCTAGAGTAGTTTAATTAGTATTTAGTATTGTGTTAAAGTTAGGGTTTGAAATCTCAAACTCAATAACTATTCTTATAAAAACAGAAAAATAGCTATAAGTGTTCTTAAACTATAGTTTATCTTTACAAGAAAAAACCAACAATATAATAATTTTATTATATCTTACATTATCAATCTATCTACTACTTATAAAAACTCTATTTAAATTTATTTTTTTATTTTTTTTTTTTTTTAGAGTGAGGCCTGGCCTTGGTCTTTATTGAACAATTTGGTATTACATTAATTAAAACATTTTACATAAATTATTACAGGGACCTATAGTTAGGACTAATTTATCCTCAGCCCAAAACTCTACTAGAGTAGGCTATCAGACCTCTTCTAGGTTTAGTGTTGCTATAT
>CAJVQA010010719.1:0-11208 GCA_910591915.1 Cetraspora pellucida | reverse complement strand
TGTACTTTCGTTGATGTACTATGTATATTATATGTAATCATATATTACTTAATAAAAGACACGCGGACAAGATTGCCACTTTAAAAAGGGAAAAAAAGAAATTAAGTGGTAAATTGTTTGGGTTGATGGGCAGATAGCCCAATAAAGTAATGAGCTGGTATAGTTATATTGATAACAGAAGGAAGAAAGTAAAGAGTTATATTTATAAAGAGTATGAGATACAGGAAGTTCATTTGTAAGAATTTTAACTTAAAAAGTTTTCAGAATAGATGAGTAAAAACTGTGAGTAAAATTGGGAATTTTTTAGTTTTTATTGATATAAAGCCATGTAATATTTTAGTTGATGTCAGATGCAATGGTAGACTATTGTTAAAAATAATATTGAGATGTTCAAAGTGTTATAATATGGGCTTAGCATATAGTTCAAATAGAGTATCAGATAAGAATTTTAATAAAAAATTCATTGATAAAAGGAATATAGTTGAGGTTATAAGTATTATTAATTCAGAATATTAAGTAAAATAGTATTTGGTAATTATAAGCAAGTTGGTCAGCAAGATTGGTAAATAGGTTATCTTGGTGTGCAATACTTTTCTAAAAAGTAAGCTGAATTTTATAAGACTTAATAAAGTTGATAAGTGCTTGTTAAATAGAGAAATATGAAATATAAATATGAAAAAGAGTAGATGCTGATTAGCAAATATTATAATATTTGAAGATTATTGATTGTGAGTTAGTAAATATATAAAAGAATAATGTCTAAAAGCAATAATAATTGCTGAGATAATAGAAAGAATTTTAGTTTTGAAAAAACATGACTACAGTTAACTTGTGCCTAAAATAAGTTAATAATTGTAAAATTATCAACTTAAACCCAACCTATGTCTATAAAGTACTGCAAAATACCAAGATCAATAACAAAACTATTAGTATAAAATAAAATAGATGATAGATTGTGATTTAAGTTAGCAATAATCTAAAAGTTATTAAAAAGTTGACATATTTCAAAAATAAAAAGTAGTTATTGTGAATTAATTATAAGTAAAGGAGAAGATAGAATATATAAGAGATGTTAAAAGCCAACAGAGTATGCAATATTAAGAAAGTTTTCATAAAGTTGAGTGTTTTGTTAGAATTAATGTGGCAAAGTAGCTTAGAAACAAGTTAGTAGAAATAAAGATAGTATATTTGTTAGCAATTGCATTTGAATTAAGATTGCATTCAGTATATAATATAGTAGTAAAGAGAGAAGTAGAATAAAGATTAGAAAACTAAAACTAAAATGAGCAGTGCCAGTGATTAATAAGGATAAGACTAGTAGGTGTATTATGCCTTCTGGTCTTGTCAATAATTATTTAGTTATTAAAAAAAGTAAGTAGTCAAAGTTTAGTATTAGAGATAAAGAGTAGTAGAAGTAGCTTATAGAAGATAAGTTATAATAGTTATATAGAGTGTATTGGTAAGAGTGGCTTGTAGTAATGTTCTCAAGAGTAGTAAACTATTGTGGTATAACACCTTTTAGAATTTTGTTAAGTCTGAATGAAATGTGTTGCCAATGCAGTAAACATGAATTGTCATAAGTAGTGAGTTGCTTCAAAAAAAGAAGTTTATAGTATCTGAGTTGTTTTTTAAAATAGGATATTTTAGATAAAAAAAAGAAGAGATTCAAGAGAAATAGTTTCATTATTAAAGATATATAGAATGTTATAGATTGGATTAATTAAAAAAGTCCAGCCTATGTGTTTAATAAGTTATATTATTTTGAAATTTGTAGTTAAGTAATTGGATCCATTAATAATTGGTTTAGGATAAAGAAAGATATTAGTAAAAGACTAGAGGTTGTTTTGAACTTATTAAATTCATATACAAATAAATATACCTAGTAGGTCAGAATTGTTAAGTTATTTAAAAAGGTTGGAAATATGGTGTTGTAGTTGAATATTCCAGATATATTTAATATTGTAGATTTGAGGATATAATATGGTACTAGATAGTATTGTATAGCAAAGTTTAGCTTTGAGCTTAACAAAACCAATGTGTTGGGTGAAAATTTTGTTGCAGATAGGTTGATTAATAACAATATTGTATAAGCAGTATTTGATAGTAGAAATAATAACTGTATTAATAATGTAGTAGGCATGTGAATCAGTTATATGCTTTATTTTTGCAATTTGGATAAGTTAAAAGAATTCAGAGATAATTAGTTTGTTTGTTTAGATTGCCTATTATCTAAAGTAAACCAGCAATCTAAAAATTTAAAAGGTTGTTTAAGAGAATGAAATGGAAGTAGATGATTATTATAAGAGATAGAAGTATAGTAGAATGGAGAGTTATTAGTAACCAGAATAGATTTTAAAAGATTAACTTGAATATTAGTTATAGTATAAAATGATTAAGCTATAAATAATATATAAGATAACTCAGTTTATAAAAAAGTGATCCAAAGAATATTATCTATATATGCTAAAACAGAGCATTATTTTTATAATAAATTAAATGTTTGAAGTTTTAGATTGGTGTTCAAGTAGATTGTAGAGTATAACCAAATACTTTTGAGTATATATATAAAATAAGTGGATTATAGTAAATACATTATAATAGAGGTGTAATTATTTTACCTTGGTCAATATTGTTATCTGACTAAGCCACATAACACAGCTACTCTAAATTAGAGTGACCTGGCCCAATTAGGCTATTTAGGCTACATAGGCTACTTCACTACATAGACTATAAATATTATATCAGATAAGTAGGAGTTAGGAATAATATATTAGATATAGTAGACATAGTAGTTGTCGCAGATATAAAATAGCAAATGTAAATAAAGAATTTTAAGATAAATAAAGACTATAAAGGCCCTAGAGAAGTTCTTAGTTTTATTAGAATAATAACTGGTCTCTTACATTATAATAAATACATAAATGTTTCCTTTGATACATTAACTAATCACTAAATCTCCAGATTATAAATCAGATTTTTGCAATTGTCTGTTCTAACTCAAAGTATTGTTACCCTTCATTCAGCTGTTGTATTCTAAAGTACCAGGATCAGCTATAGTTGTATTGTTCCACTATTCTGAAGAACTAAGAATAGTTTAGTTATATGTATTGTTCAATTACTTAAAGTAGTAAGGTAATTGAAAATAAAGTTAGTAAAGTTCAAGAGAAGAAAAATGCAAGACAAGTAAAGAATAAATACTCATCTATAGATTCAAACCACTGACCAAATCAAAATGCCTCTTTTCAACTAAGCCAACTGTAGATTATATGAAGTTTTGAATTATGGAGTGACTGACTTACTGTGTTGCCTAATTTCAATATTATTATAAACTAAATAAGAGAAAATAAGACCAAGATTGATAATAACTTTGGTTGTGATAATTAGTAAAAAGATCAGTAAAAATGTTAATAGTAGATGAAGAAAATAAAAAACATGAGAGTGAATGTTTAAAAAAGCAAAGTTTACAGAATCATATGCTTTGCTTATATCTTGTAAGAGTAACCAAATGTTCTTGTAATTACAAATAGCATTTTTAATAAGATTATTAAGAATATAAATAGAAATTGAAGTATGTTTATTGAAAAGTGTAACATAGTTAAAAGGTAAGAGAATAGGGTTTGAGAAAAATATAGAGCTAAGTTAGTTTGTAAAAATTTTTGTGTAGAGTTTGTAAATGTGTTTAAACAGACTAATAGATTATATGAAATTAAGGTCACTATCAAAGGTGTTGCATTTAGAAATAGAATAAATTCTACTATGTTTTTATTGTTTAGAAATTTTGTTGTTAAAAAGACAATAATTAAAGAGAGCAGTAATAGCAGAAATATATTGAAACCTAATGTGTTTAAGCATTTCATAACTAATATCTATAGAACTATAGTCTTTGTTATTAGGTAGTTGTGATAGAGTTTGGAAAAGTTCTTCATTAGTAATGAGAGAGTTAAGAGAATGATACCAATTTGAATTAATATAAAAAAGTGAAATATATTATTGTTTTCAGAATTTATTAAAGAGAGTTTCATTAATAGGTCTAAATACAGTCCAATTATGAGATTGAACATGTTATTTAATAAGTGATAGATCAGTAATAAGTTAGTTTGGCAATTTTATGCTTGAAAGATGAACAGGTTGATAATAGTAATTAAGGATGCTATTAATAGTCTAAATAGAATGTATTATAAAGTAACACATTTTTTGTCAGTAATTTTATTAATTTGTTGTTAAAGTAGAGAAGAGTTTTCAAGATGACAGGCATGATAGAATTGTTTTCAAATAGAGTAGACATGTTGAAGCCATAGTTGAGTACAGGAAAGGTTGGTGGAGGTAAGTAATTGAAGATTACATTGTAATTGTTTATTAATTTGGAATATGTTTTAGTTAATACTTGAAATGCTAGAAGATTAGATGATTTTTTTAACAAGTTTAATAATATGTCCAAGTTTTTTAAAAGAGAGATATAGTAGAGTACTATAGGATGAATATTGATGATTGTAACTTTGTTTGTGAAAGATTTTGTTAGAGATTGTATAAATAGTAATATAAATTATAAAGCATTAAATTTTGTATCAAATAGTTTCAATACTTTCATCAGTAGTACTGTTAATAGAAGTTTTGTGTAGTAAAAATTATTGAGTTAAAGTATCAACAAAAAAGTTTTAGTTTTTTGTAGTTATTATTTTATAATTGAATATATAACAACTAATTCCAGTATATTTTTATAAAAGTTTACTATAGGCATGTAAGAATGTTCAAGTAAAAGTAAGAATCAAGTAGTCACTTGAGGTAGAGGTTTGACTGTTGTCAATACTATAGAAAAGAAGAAATGTATATTAAATTGATCAGTTTAGATGTAATCAATATAATTACTGCTAGTATTGTTAGATTGAATAAAGTGTTTGTTATTGAAATAGGCTTCAATATCAAACATATTGGAATAATTAAGAAAATTGATAAGTTTATATTTTGAAAAGAAATTATAAATATAATTCTGTATATTAAAATTACTAAGGATAATAGAATAAAAATAGAATTGAGAGACTTGTTAAATCCAGTTGATTACTGTATTTTGGAATTAGTTATAAATAGTTATATTAGTAAATAAGAGGTATACTAAGATAATATAGATTTGACATTACTTCAAAAGAAAATATAAAGTGCAATAGCTCCTTTTAGGTGAGTGTGAAACTATAAATATGAAGTTTAAGATAATTATAAATCATGATGGCTGTTCTTTCTACAAAAGTAGAAGAGTTAGATAAATAGTAGATGAAAAAGTTATTGTTGCAGAAGAAAAGATTAATTTTATTAAAAATTTTTGTTTCAGTAATATTGGCAATAGATATGTTATTATTGAGACAGTAATCTTGTTAGGCTTCTCTTTTTATTAGATTATTAAAGTCTCTAATATTGTATATAGTAATAGTTAGGTTAAAATAATAAGAACTTAATCAGAAGAGTGTAAAGAGAAGTTATAGTCAATAAGAGTTAAGTAATAGTTGTTAGAAAAAAAGTCAGATAAAATAGAAGTAAAGCTAAAAGAATTGGATCTAAAAAGAAGATTATAGAATAGTAAAAAAAGATGTAGAGCAATAATGATATGATCTAGCAAAAGATTGTTATTGGAAAGGTATATGTAAATTTCATTATAAGATGAATTAAAAAAAAATATAATACTAGATACAGTTTTGTTGTTATTATATTAGTTAATATGTTGAATTAATGTTTGAATACTTTAATCATAAGAAAGAAGTAGTAAATTGTAGTAAAGAAGAAATTTGTTAAAGTATGTGTGAAGATCATAAAAGATTAAAGATTTTGTAAATAATCTTTCAAAATTGTCTTCTATAGAGTTAATTACCATATGCTCAGCTCTCACAGCTGTGCAAGCTACTATAGTCTGCCCTATAAGTTAGATTTGACTATTATTAACATGGCCTTCTATATATATATCCAAATGGTTTACTATTCTTGAGAATACTACTAAAAATTATTTTTACTAACATATTTTATATAATTATTATAATTTAATTTTTTGTAACCTATTTTTATTACTTTACTAATTACTTTATCTTTAATACCAAATCTTGGTTATTTACTGTTCTTAATAATCAAATAATTATTGGCAAGACCAGAAAGCATAATATTTTTATTGGTCTTACTCTTATTACTCACTACCACTAACTTTTATTACTTATTATTACTACTTATTTTATTTTTAATTTTTTAATCTTTATTTTACTGTTTTTTCTATTACCAAATTATATACTAGGTATTAAATATAATTTCTAACAAATACACTATCTTTATTTTTGTTAATCTGGCTACTAACCTACTTTGCTATATCAATTCTAACAAAATTTTTAAGTTTTATATAAACTTTTTTAATATTACATATTCTGTTGTTCTTCAAAATTCTTTATATATTTTATTTTTTATTTTTTTTTTTTAGTGGCAATTTTGCTTGTCTGTCTTTTATTAAATAATATCTGGTTATTAATTAATACAAAGTTTATCAATGAAAGTATAACTAGCTATATATATAACTTTAGTTATTATCTAATTAAGAGTTCCACTTAAGGGTTACCTACTAGCTACCATACCTAAGATCTATCTATAAATCCCTTATTTAAAGTTTCTGATTTTTAATCCTATGTATTACAACCTTCCTTTCATTATTACATGGCTTTATATATTTTACTTCTTTTTTATTATTAATCAACTTACAAAATTTATTTTTATTTTTTAAATTATGTTAATTTTTAATAGTTTTCAGATTATTGCTAATTTAAACTATAATTTTTATTTATTTTATTTTATAATAATAGTTCTGTTATCAATTTTTGTATTTTTTAATACTCTATAGTGATAGGTTGGATTCAAGTTAACAACTCTATAATTATTTTTTATTTCAGATACAAGTTAAGCTTTAAATATACTCCTTTAAAGCTTAAATCCTTTTATTCTTTTAGCAATTATTATCACTACTAGATATTGCTTTATTTATATATTTACTAACTTACAATTAGTAATCACTAAATATTATAATATTTGTTTATCAGTAACTACTCTTTCTTATACTTATATTTTATATTTTCTATTTGGCAAACTCTTATCAACTTTATTAACTCTTATAATATTTAGCTTACTTTTTACAAAGTTATTGTATACTAAAATAGCTTATTCAATTACTTTGTTAGTCAATTTGTTTATAATTACTAATTATTAGCTTATTTGATATTTTTAACTAATAACCTTTATAATCTTATTTATATTCTATTTATTATCTAATTTTTTATTAAAATTGCTATTCAATAATCTATTTAAGCTTATATAACAGTTTAGATATCTTAATATTATTTTTAATAATAGTTTACTATTACATTTATTATTAACTAGAAAACTATATAGTTCTATATTAACAATAATTAAAAATTTTTTAATTTTATTTATAACTTTAATTTATCTATTTTAAAACCTTTTATAATAAAGTTCTTACAAATAAACATTCTATTTCTTATATTTTTTACAAATATAACTCTTTTTATTTTTCTTTCTGTTACTAATATAATTAAATTAATTTTTTATTTTATTGAACTATTTTTTTCAACTTAAATAATATATTACTTAATCTCAATTCTTTTAATTGTAATTTAATTATAATTGTTTTTGCATGTCTATTAATTTTGTTTTTAATTTTTATAAAGAAATTCTTATACTTAACAGTTTTAAATTATATAATCTTTTATATATATTTTCTTTTATCTTTATTTTATCTGGTTTAGTTTCTACTGACTTTATTTTTATTATTTACAATATTTTTATTTCTTATTATATTTTTACTTTTTTTCTATTAAATTTATTCTTTATTTAAAATAATAAATATATAATTAAATATAAATTTTATACTGTATTTTATGCTTTGCATAGTCTTAAATTATATTTTTTTATTAACTTATTATATAGTTCTTCTTCTAGTCTACATTTACTTTTATTTCTGTATTATAGATTATTATTAAAATTGATTTTTGAACTATTTAATAGATTAAATATTATACTTTTCTCTCTTATATTATTACTCAAATCTAAATTTAGATATGTCTTAATTATTCTTATAAATTTAGATTACAGATTATATATTAAAATTATTATTTTTTATATGTAATGTAAAAATAAGCTTTTCTTTATAAAAACTTTAATTAAAGTTCAATAAAGTTAAAGATATTGCCTTATTTTTAATATTTAAAAAAATAAATAAATAAATCAATAAGTCTATTACTAATTAAAGTTAATTTTATATAACAATTAGATAGTTTTTAGTTAAAAAAACATGTAAATTTGACAAGCAAGTTTAATTTGAATCTAATTTATTTAAAATAATTTATAATATGTATTTTACACTACTTCAGAAATACTAAACAATATGAGTTAGAATTTTATTATTTTATACAGATTAGGTTTATTTTTTAATAATAGTATTTTATAATTACTTATAAAAGAACTTTTATTTCAATGTTTTTATAAGGAAATTCAAGTTATTTACTTAAATAAAGTTATATATTATTTATAAAAAAAACTTTTGTGTATTTTTAAAAATTTAATAATCATTATTATACTTATAATTTATATTAATTATAGTAATTATAATCAATATATCTATTATATATAAAGTATTATAATTATTATATATAAAGTATTATAATTATTATAAATAAAAGATCTTTATAATTAAAAAGACATAACTTATAATTGAATAGTAAAGGTTTTATAATGAAATTGGCCATTTGTAAATTATATGTTTTAAGTTTAATAATATACATAATTTTTGATTTTTACAATTTTTTATTATTTAAATTTATATTATTAAAGTTTATTTTTAAAAATATATATTTATAAAGGTTTTACTATATACTACATCATCTTCATCTTGTTTTAAACAATTTAAACATTTAGTTTATATTGCAAAAAAGATTTACTATTTACTTGTATATAGTTAGTTATAATGATACAACCTACTTTTAAGGTTCAATTATATGATAAATAAATATAAGAATTTATTAACAAATCTAAATAAATTATTAAAAATGATATAAATAATAAAAAAAAACTAAGAAAATATAAAGAAACTTGAAAATATAAAGAAACTTATCATATAGAAAGCAGTTAATAAAGACAAATTATTTTTAGTAAAATTTTTTTAAATTTTAAATTATATTAACTTAACAATTATTTAATCAAATTTGCTAAAAATTTTTATATTAATCTTGAAATTATATAGAATTAAAATAAAAAAATTTATTAAATTTAATAAAATAGTTGTTGAGATATTTAAGTCTAAAATCAGAAAACTTTTGCTTAGAAAAAATTTGTTCTTTTTCTACTGACTTACTCCTATATTATAAATAAATAATGCAGAATTACTCGAAGATTTATTAAAAATCATTAACTATTGAATCAAACAATACTAGCACCTTAAAATATAGTAAAGCTCATCTTTAGATGTAGGAACCTTTCCCAGATCAGTTTTATTTTACCAAAAATAATCAATTCATCAACAATCTGTACATTTTACCAAGTTTTTTTTATAAATTACACTAACCTTAACTCTAATTCTAACCTGACCCTAACAGTAATGACCAGAATTACTTTGTTGGTAAATTGTATTGTCTATAAGTTGATTGTCGATAAAATGAATAGAATTTCATTTCTCAGATCAATGATAAATACCCAGTTATGGTCTTGCTATATGTTATTTCATGTTTTTAATATCCCATAATATTATGAACAGATACCATAATAAGATTTACTTTTAGATTTAAGTAAATTGATTTGAGTAATACATTAGTAATCATAAATAATGTAACAAAAAATAAATTTAGTCAGATCATATTATCTCATGCAATTCTGGGTATATTTCTTATATTTTATTTGCAAATAGCAATATTATTATTAATAAAAAGGATTTAAAAATTTAATGATTAAAATTTTTTGAGAGCACAAGCTTTATTTCAATATACATGTTGCATTATTTTTGCTTGTTTTAACAGTAACATGATTGTAAAACAAAAAAATTTTTTTTACATAATAAAAAAAAAATTTTTTTTTTTCTAATAATTTTCAGCTATCACTATTTGGTGTAACCACCCCAGATTCTAATTACATTATGGATTTGTTCTGACATTGAACGAATTAACCTTATACAGGTTTCAATATTGATTGCCTGCCAAACCATTTGAATTTTTTTTCAGAAGTCTTTTTCACTTGAAATTTGACTAGAGAGGTCCCTAAGCCAACAATCAACTTCGTCTTACAAGTGTTCGATCAGGTTTAGATTAGCTGATTGGGGAGGCCAGTTGAAAAACTTTATCTTCTTCCTTGTAAGTCAACATTTGATCAAGGTTGCCATATGACAAGATGCTCCATCTTGTTGAAAAACAACTACATTTACTTCAAATTTATAATCCTCAATTGTTCATATAAATCTTCATGGAGTATCTTTAGGTACAGATCTGTATCCAACATACCATTGATTTTACAATAGCTACTGATACCATGAGAGGTAAAGCAACCCCAAATTATAATTGATCTATTACCATATTTCATAATGAGCTTTACATAGAACTGATTTAACAGTTCTTCATGACATTTCTAATAGTACTACTTACTATCTGATCCAAAAATTTGGAATCTTGACTCATTTGACCAAATTACCTTGGACCAATCTTTAATGATCTATTTTTCATATTTTTTTGCAAAAGCGAATAGTGTTTTTCGATGACTATCATTCAGGTAAGATTTTTTTTTTTATTCCTGACACTAAATTATGGTTTCAAAATATTCACTAAATAGTAGACACTGAAATTTCAATATCTAGTTTATTTTAAGGTGAGCCCTTACTTTAATGGCAATAGAGCAGCAATGGAAAATAATTAAATTTACTATTCTTCTTTGGGTTGGTTCATCCAACAAAGTTGGATGACCAACCCTTACTAAATCTTCAAGTGTGTAGTTTGTTAACCACTTTTTTCTAATTCGTGAAACTGTGGAAAAGTTAATATGGTGGGCCCAACCTACTGCTCTTGTGGTGTACTCTTTTTGAAGAGAAAGCAATATTTGGGCTCATTTGGCAGAAGTTGTATGGATTTTTTTTTTTTGATTTGTAAGCAATTCTAACATTACACAAAATGCAAAATCAACAATGAAACTTCCATT
>CAJVQA010010718.1:0-11208 GCA_910591915.1 Cetraspora pellucida | reverse complement strand
ACTTACTAGAGCCTTTATGTCCCACACATCTAGACCTAGTTTTATGCAACATGCTATAGTTACCTAATACTTGCAGTTATAGGAGTTACCTGTTTAACCACTACGTTACACTATTTCTACCCTTGTAAAGTTCCTAGAACCCCAGTAACCATCTTTCTGGCATCTTCTTCATCATCCTTTACTAGTCGCAACTCAGAACCGTCAGTCTCATTTATCCAGACTACCAATTCAGATGGCCTGGTATGGTATACTTCTGTATTCTTTTCCTCTGGTGAACCTGGCAGCCTGGTTGGTTATGTGCTCCTCTACACATATTTACCATCTGGTTTTAATCTTCAGTTCCTAATTGATTTAAATTTTACCAGTTAACTGCTTAGTATATTAATAAATAATGCAATAATATGAACTATATATTTTAATATTAATGAAACTAAGAATAATTAAAGTATACTGAAGTCTTCAAATTAATTTTTATAAGTGTACATTTTAAAATTTTTACATTTTGAGCCCAATTCTTCTAACTCACAATTTCTATATATAAAATATTTATTTTTGGTATTTTTTTTAATTAATTCAATTAAATTCTTAATAAATTTAGAATTCAAAACTGAATTATAAAAATATTATATTACTTTTTCTACTAATCACCAAAACACAAAACTTGCAGAACCAAAAATCAAGACTAACAAAAAAACCATTATCAAAACTGTATTTGAAAGACTTAACAAAAAAAAAAAAGCTTCTGAAATAGATTTAACAAGTAGAGCAGTAGAAGAAAACAAGTCAAGAAGCAAATAAAAAATAGACAAACTTGCCAAATGAGTCTCAAAAAATAAAATTTTTTGAGGAAATAGCTTAGATCCAGAATTGCAGATCTGTTTAAAACATGTGAGCATGTAAAAAGACAAACAAACAGATATGTACAAATATAAACAGAATAAATACATAAATATTATAAAGTGCACATGATTGTAAACAAAAGTAGCACAGAACTCAGTTATAGATGACACAAGCAAAGGCAGAAGAGTCAATGATACTAAAATTGGTAAGTAAAAGAGCAGAGGCAAAATTAAAACTTATAAGCAGCAAAGAATTAAAGCAAGAACTAGCAAATAGAAACAACTATTTCAATATAAGAAATATAGTAGCAGCAGCATTATGAAAACAGATTTAATAGAAACAGTAATGCTAAGAAAGATATATAAAGCAATAATTAAAGTAGATATAAAAGATTTAACAAGTATAGAAAAATAGGCAGAAGAGATAAATCACACAAGCCAACATCCACTAGTAGTGCAAAGTATAAGAAGCAAAAAAGTCCAAACAATACCAAAAGAAGAAATCAATATACCAGAAATGTATATAGAGAAAAGAAGACAAGAGACAGAAGCAGTAGATATAATAATAAATAAAAAAGAGCTATGACAAAATACAAGTTTAGAAAAGAAAGAAAGACAAAAAAAAAAGAAAAACAAAGAAGCTATAGGTACAAAAACAACAAGCATAATGATTGAAGAGACAAAAACTGATAACTACATAAAAGAAAAAATAAGAGCATTAAAAACAGATGTAATGTAAGAGAACTATAAAGACATCATTATGATAATTAGAAACTAAGAAGAAATCAAGAAAAATAAAAAAGACAGAATTCATGAAACTGAATGATGAAAAAACAGTGATAATACTATAGAAGAACTACTAAAACAAAGCATTTAATTACCTTCAAACAGAGATTGCAGCAATGAAAGAATGTATGTAGCAAAAATACTAGCATACAATATACTAGGTAGTTCATAATAAGAAAGAACAAAATTCATTAAAAGATTACTAGTATCTAACAAACATATTAAAAAGGTTAAAAAAATGTTTAAGAGAGGTAATGCTTAGATCATTATCATATTTGATTGCAAATATAGCAGAGAAGAAGCAATCAGCAAAATCTAAATAAAACACAATAATTGGTTTAGAATAATTTCAGACATAGATGAATCAGAAAAAGAGAAGATTAAGAAGAGTGAGAAATTAAAGCAAAAGATAAGTTGATAGAAGAAAAGAAAAATAAAAAAGAAACTAAGAAAACAAAAAACAATTCATTCAACTAAGAAAAAGAAGATATAGATAAAAAGAATAAAGAAAATACAGTAGCATTAACAGTATAGGATCCAGTATTAGAAATCTGTTTTGAAATTTATATTCTTATGAGAACACAATTATTTAATTTAATGTTCTTAAAAATATTTTATATTCTCAATAACAAAAATTACTGTTACTATTTTTTGAAAATTTTTAGATAATATTGGTAATTTATTTAAATTTTTATTTCAAACTTGCTTGTCTTTTATGTTTGTTTATTTTCTTTTTGGAATTTTTCAAAATTTATTTATTTTCTAATTGTCAACTTAATTTGTACTATAGTATATAAAGAACATATTTATCAAGCAATATGTTCTCAAAAATTTTTTTATAGAGAACATGTTCAAGTAATAAATGTTCTTAAATTCAAAAGTATGTTCTCTTGAGAACATGAGAACATTAGATTTCCTACACTGATGGAATCTATTGAAGAAGATAACAAAGTATGAAATCAAGTATCTAGTAAGAAAAATAAATAAAGTAATAGAATGCAGAATTCAAAGAAGCATATTTAGAATAACAGCATTAATAAAAGTAAAAAGAGAAGAAGGTCAAGCATTTCCATAAATAATTCTCTTAAAAAATAGAAAGTTAGTAAGAATAACAATAGGTGAAGAAGAAGAGAAAATAAAAGAAGAAAGAAACCAATTTATAGCAAGATTAATAGAAATACCAAAGGGAATTTTTGAACTAATTTTACTATAAGAACTCAAAATTAGAAAGGCAATGGCAGTATACATTCTGCCAAACAGATAGAGAAGACCAAGAAATTATACAATAGTGTTATTTAAAAATTAGAAAAATATAAATATAACTATCAAAAAAAAGGTCTGGTACAATGAAGTTTTAATGTTCTGAGAAGTCAAACCAAAAAGATTAAATGAAAACTCCTATGTAAGCAGCAGCAAGACACAAAATATATAAAAAAAAGAAGAAATAAAAGACTTTGACTCAGAAGAAAAGCATACAGATCTAGAAAAGTATATGAAGAAGAATAAATATAGCATAATACCAAATAATAAAAAAATAAAAAAGGAAGTAAAAGCTACTAGAACAAAAAAAAGTAAAATAGAAAATTCAGTAAGTACAGACCAAGAAGAAAAAAGATCAAGAAAAGTGAAAATATAAAAAAAATACAAGAACAAATATCAGATATGAAGAACATATTAGACCAAATATTAGAAAGACTAGAAAGACTAGAGATAGCTGAAGAAAGGGCATAGAAAGCTCAACTAAATCATTCCTAAAGGCACTATAGTTGAATTAACAAGAATAGATAAGAAACTCGAGAATTTTTTGTAAAGAGAATGAAAAGTTTTTGAAGAAAGAATATTATTGCCTTATCTAAAAGAAAAAAAATGCTAAAAAAAAAAAGAAAGAGCAGTTAATACAGAAGTATTGCAAACCTAATTAAAAGAAAAGTAGAAAGAAGAAGAAAAAAAAATAAAAGTTATATGTCACAATATTAATGAATTAAAAACAAAGGTTGGAAACTTGAAAACCTGCTCAGCTGTACAAAAAAAAAAAAAACTACAATACTGAGAATTATCAAAATGAATCTTGCAAAAAGAGAAGAAAAATTTTTAGTATACAAAGCAACAAAAAGATATATTAGTTATTGAAGTAGTGCAGCAGAAGACAAGAAAAATAGATCAGATGTAGGAGTGTTAATAGAAGAACAATAGTCAAAACATGTAGGCACAGTCAAGAAAATAAATGAATACATAATAGAAATCACATTATACTTCAAGCAAATGGAATTAATAATAATAGGAGTCTATATACTACTAAATGATAAAGAAGTAAAAAGAAATATTTAACAAAAAATACTAAAAATTATTGCAAAAAAGAATAAATAAACATAAATAGTAATTATAGAAGTCTTAATCACATAGTAAACAACATTCTAGATAGGCAGAACCTACAAGCTGCAAACTATAAAAGATTATTATTATTTAGTTAGATAAAGAGACAAGAATTTTATAATATATACAAAAAAATGCATTCAATTAAACAAAGATACATATGGTCAAACTCAGAAACAGTAACAAGAATTGACTATATATAGGTATCAGAAAGACTAGCTTCAGGTTTACAAAAGCAGAGATCAAAAACATAAAAGAAATCACTGAAAGTAACCACAAGATAGTAACAGCAGAAATATGAATAAAATATATAATCACAAAAAGTAACAAAGCAGAAGTCAAAAGAAAAAGCCAATCAAGAACAATATACCTCTATGACAAGGCAAAAGAGAAAAAGTAAAAAAGTTATATACAAGAGTTACAAAAGTGATTAGAGATAAAAGAAACTTTAAAAAACATTAAAAAAAAGAACAAGAAGAAAAAGAGAAAATACAAAAAATTAACAAAATATGTAATGTAATAGAGGAGGCAATTATAATAGCAGTAAATAAACATATACTAAAGAAGAAGATTTACAATACAAAAATAAACAGAAGACATAGTCAAAAAGATCAATAGCAAGAAAAAATCATTATAGAGCTTCAAAAACTAGTTAAATATACAAAAACAAAAGGATAACAAAAAGTGTTAGAAACAGATAAAAATGAAGTGAATAGAAACCTCAAAATGCTTAGCAAGAAAATTGGTGCAAGATTATTAAAAATCTAAAAACAATGATATGATGCTTGAATAGAAGATATAAAAGGCTGGCAGAAAATCTTGCAAGAAAAAAAGAAGAAAGAATGAAAACAAAAACAAAGAAAACAAATAGAAAATAACATAGACAAAGATATGAAATAATCAAAACTAATCAAGAAAAAAGGATAGCTAGCTTTTTAAACAAGTCATACAAGAAAGTAACACTTGACAAAGTAATTAAATGAATAAAAAAAGAAACTAGACTAGTGATAGAAGTAGAACTAGTTAAAAAAGCAATAGTAGAACACTATAAGAAGCAGTTTAAAAAAAAAATACAAACCTAAAAGAGATGTCGGAAAGCTAGAAAGAAATCTATAAACTACAAAACTATATTTAAGAAGAATGATATAAGAAAATTGAAAAAAAAATTGAAGAAGAAGAATGAAATAGGATAATTAGAGAACTCAAGACAGAAACAGCTTCAGGAATATTAGAAATAAGTTATATTTTAATCAAACAAACAGGAAGAAAAATTCAAAAAATTTTTAGAGACTATGCAAACTTGTGCTTAGAAATAAGAAAGATATTAATAAAATAGAAAATAGCACAAGTATACCCAATATCAAAGATATAGGATAGGAATATAGTTTAAATAAAATTTGTCTAATAGCTCTAATTGAAATATTTAAAAAAGTTGTAACAAAGTTAATAATGAAAAGACTTAGCAAAATATTTATGAAGAGAAAAATATTTAAAGAACTAAACTATGCAGGCCTATCAAAAACTTGACAGAACAACCAGTACATGTTTTAAACATGATAATAGAAGAGGCAAGAAAAAAGAATAAAGAGATGTAGATACTTCTGCAAGATATAAAAAAGGCATTTGATTTAGTTTTGCTCAAAAGTCTTAAGCTAGCTCTACAAAGAGTCAAAATACTAAAAATGACAATTAAATACATTCTAAACCTTTTTCATAAAAGATAACTTAAAATAATCTTAGCATATAGTCTAATAAAAAAAATAATAGCAGAAGATGGAATAGATCAAGGTAAAGTGATATCACCACTAATATAGCACCTTTTCTATAATCCACTATTAGAAAAGATACAAAAAGATAAAAGGTTAAGCTTTATTGTAGAACAAGAGGTTAAAGAGAGAATATATTATAACAACATTACAAGCTATCACCAAGTAGCAATTGCATATGTAGATGATATAACATGAATTGCAAAAAGCAAGGAACAACTGCTAAAGATCTTAAAGGTGGCAGAAGACTTCTTCAAAATGAATAACATTGAGATAAATAGATCTAAATTAAAACTAATAATAATTAACAGAAAAGTTAAAAAAGAAAAAAGAGAAATAAATTTTAGAGAAAGCAAGATAACAGAAGAGCCAAGAAACAAGATAGTATGTTTATTAGGAATCTAGTTAAACAACAGAATGTGAGAAGTCTTAGTAAAAAAAAAAGCAAAAAAGATAATAAGCCAGACAATAAGAGACCTTAAATATAAAAAAATAACAATAAGCCAGATAGTATATATAAATAATATGGTAATAATATCAAAATTAAGCTACATGTTGCAATTAACAAAGATATCAGAAAAAGGAATAAATAAAATATACCAACTAATGATATGTTTGGCAAAACAAAAAAGTAACTTACCAAGAATACTAGAAAACTGTATAATAGAACACAAAGATCTTAGTAATTGCAGAACTTTGTGACAAAAACTAATAATAAACAAATAGAAGGCTTAATAGCAAAACTAAACAGGAAAGATAAATTAGAACAGCTAACAAACCTGAGAATAACACAGTGTTGTCAAAGAGCAAGTTTAATAGAAAACATATAAAAAGTAAAAAAATTGCCAGAAGACAAGTTATGTTGAAAAAACAATCTAGTCTGTTTGACAATAGCTAAAGCAAAAGAGTTAGAAATAAATATAAACATAGAAAGTAAACTATAAACAACAAATGGCTACAGTTTTAGAATAATCGAACTAGTAGAATCACAGCTATAGAAAAAAAGCAAACCCAAAATAAGTAAAGCAGGACTAATATACCTAAATCAACTACTTGACACAAAAAAAAAAAGACTAATAACATGGCAGCAATTCAAAACCTATTAGAATCAATCAAGCAAAGCCAAAAAGGCAAAATAATTTAAAATAATAGAGACAAAAGTGCTTAACAGAATCAAAAACAGAGAAGTTAAAGAACAGTTTAAAACAGGCAGATGTAAAACACAGGCAATAAAGATTAAGTAAAGAATTCTGTCAAATGATAAGAAGAAAAAAGAATAGATAATACATAGTGCAACAGAGAATAGGCAAGTAGGAAAAATAGTTAAAAAGAAAAAAAAAAAGCTACTTGAGAACATTGATGAATATATAATATAAAAAGTAACTTAATAACAAAAATTGATAAATGCAATAGGTATTTAAAAGAAGAAACAGAAGAAAATAGCTGTCAATATTGGATAAGAATTAACAACAAAATAAACATAGTTTCAGATATGCTAATAAGGAGAAACAATAATATAATTAAGACAGCTACTGACCAATTAATAGAATATATGAGAACAGAAGAACTGAAAAAAAATGAACAAAAGCTAATAAAACAAAAAATATTAGAAGGCCTAGAAATAGAATTAATTAGAAAACAAAAAGTGAGAGAGAATATTAGTTAAGAGCTAATAGAGATTTTAAGAAGAATTATATTGAAAGATAAAAACAAATATACAATATATACAGATAGTGTAGCAAATAAAAAAACAAAGAAGAAACAATAAATAAAAACATGGATATAGGTTGGATACAAATAGTTGAAACACAAAATTAGTCAAAAGAGAAGGTAGCATTAGGGTAAAAAGATGGCCTACATCTACTACAGCTGAGATGCTAGCAATATAAGCAGCAATCTTAACAATATCAAAAAGAAAAAAATTAGAAATATTTACAGATAGCAATGCAGCAATTAGAAATATTGGTAAAGGCTTAGTGTGTATAGATAGAAATAAAGTTTTTAAAAGAAAAAATATGCTATAGATATTAAAAATAACAAATATAATTAGAACAAAGAAATACAGATAGAGTGGATTAAAGTAAAAAGTTATAGTAGAAATAAATAGAATAATAAAGCTGATAGCCTTGCAAGAAGGAAACATTAAGTAGAAGAATAATTTTTTCAAAAGAAGTCAGCTATGAAGAAATAGAGTAATGCCTAGAATGAGAAAACAAGCAAATAAACATACCAGCAAGACTTCTATGTAAAATATTAACAAATGCTAAACTAAGAGTAGAGTAGAAGAAAACAGGAGTGATCAAGAATATAGAACCAGAAACAGAAGTAATAACTTACAATTGGACATACTTTTGAAGAAGGCTGAAGTCATCTAAAGAAGTATACTGTTTGACAAAAAGAAGCAATACAAGAAGAAATGCTTTCATAAAATATGTGCTAAACAAATTTTCAACATTAGAAGAACTTAATAGAAAAAGGCCAGATATATATACAATAGCAGAATGCCAAGTCTGCCAAAATAGAGTAAAAAAAATACAAAAATATTTGGCATTATGTAAGAGACAAGCAAATCTATAAAAAAGAATACAGAAAGCTTCTATTGTAACAGCATGAAAAAGTTTAAAAAAAGAAGAAAAAATATGAGTCTCACTTTATGTATTATATATAGTGCTTTTTGGACAAACAAAATAAGATAAAATAGAAATAAGGAAAGCACTGATCAAAGGCCTAATTCCAAAGGTAACTCAAGACAGATTATTTCAAATTTTGAATATAAAAACAAAATAACAGTTTATGAACATAGTAGCAGAAACAACATGAAACACATTCTATGAACAAGTTTGGAGAATCTGCTGCAATAAGGTCAACATATAGAAAAAAAAAAAAGAATAATGAGTAGAAAGAAAAAAAGAAAACTGAAGAGAAAAGAAAAGTCAAGTAAAAAAGAAAAAGAAAAAACTAGTGAGCAAGCAACAGAAGAAAAGAAAAAGAAACCAAAAAAAAATAAAGAGCAAATAAAGAAAAAAGTTAGAAAGACAATCAACAAGCTTGTCATAAAAGAGAAAAGACCTTTTCATTATAGACTTTAAGTAGTTAGACAAGGAGCTTAATTCTTCTAGAAGTAATGCAACAGGTTGCACTTAGGTGCTATTAGAGTAGCCAGGTGATGCTAGGCTTAGTTGTTAGGTAAATTTATGTAATTACAGTAATAGTTTTAAAAATCTTAATAAAGCACTAGTGTAATTGCTTAAAAAAAAAAATTATATTAAAAATATATAATATAATTTAAAATTATTTTAAATTATTTCAAAAAACTACAGTTGAATTTAGAAATATTTGTAATTCTTAAGCAAATTAATTGTAATAAATGAAATTTATATTTGAAAATTAATAATAAAAAAAACAGCATTTGACAATTAACTAGCAGTAAAGTTGTAATGTTTAATATTATTATATATAAAAGCAATTAGTTTTTAAAAATTGAGTTTTATTGAACAGCTGTTTTCTTACAATATAATATTAATATAAGAATATTGAATTTTAAATGATTTAATCAAAATATCTTTTTTTTAATATCTAAATTCTTATTTATAGTTCATATTCATTTATGTTTAATATTATACTACTTGTTAATTTAAAGTTAATAAATCTATATATATATAATTAATAATAAAATATAAAATAAAGTTACTTAATCTTTAAAATTGCAAATACATAATATGTTTATTGTTATCTTTCCATGTTTTTGGATTGGTTGTTCTCCTTTTATATATTTTGATATCAGTTATCAACTTGGTAATACTTTTAAAACTCTTCTTAACAAATTATATCTATTTAATATTATTAATTGCATATTGTTCTTGTACTATTGACAAAGCATCTTGTAAAATTGATTTATAGCTTTTAAAAGGTAATCAGAATTGTTGGTTGTGCTTGCAGTTATATTCTTTAATACATCTAATTTAAAACAAATATTTAATCACTTATTTAAATAGAGTTTTGCAAAAAATAATATTTTTTACCTAATAGTGAGTTGTCTAATATATTTTTTGATAATAATATTGTTTGTACTGATGGTTGTGTAATAGTTTGCTAATCTGATAAAATTAAAAATATATAAGTATTCTATCATTAAATATTATAAAAAAATTTTGAGTTTGTAATAAATGATGCTAATAAAACTAGATATTTGCATTAAAAAAATCAATTAATTAAAAAACTAGCACAATTACAAAACTATTTGTCAGTATTAGTTATATATATATTATTAATAGCTTTTTGTTTTAATAAATGCTATTTTTTTTTAAACTTTTTGTGTTATGAAGGATTTTTATGTTTAGTAAAATATTTATAATACTGTTGCTAATTGTATAGAATTAGTTATATAGTAACAATATAGATTACAAGATTAAGACATAATCTAAAAATTTGAATAAAAAATTATGCTTGATAACCTTCTAATGCAACTCAACAAGCATTGTAGTACAAAAAATACATATTTGATCAGGTGTTAAGGAATGTGTTCAGAGCTGCCAAAGTTACTCTCAATATTAGTTTGTTTATAAATAAGACTAAAAATATCTAAGATCATTAGTTACACAAAATTTATATATTTTTTTTATACATTATGTCCAAATTTCTTTTTTTGTTACAAAGATTTTTTTAAATTAAGAATAAGTAAATGTAAATACATATGGTACTCTATAATTGAAATAACCTCAGACTGTAATTTTTTTGGACAAAACAGAAACTATTTTTTTTGTAATTCAATATCAATAAGATAAAATATAATGCCAATAAAATTAAACAAATTATGAATCTTATAAGAACTATATGTTATTTTTTTTGATAGTAAATTATCTAATAAATATTTTTTAAGTGCTTACTTAAAATGCTAGTAGCAAAGTTGTATCTTAATATTCAATCATGTTTGTCATGCTGCTGAAACTTGAAAAAAGTCTTTATCTGTATATAGATAAAGAACTTAATCTATTTTTAGATTTAGTAAAATTTTAAAAAGTTTTATTAAAATTTCTGTTCATGCACCATTCTGCTTGTTTCTTTTAATAAACAAATATACCAATACAAAACCTGCACTATCATATTGACTTACTATTAAATAAAGCTTATATTCTAATATATTTAGTTTATAAGTTGCATTTATAAATATTTCTTTGGTTTTTTTAAAATTTTTATAAAACAGTATAAGAAAGCCTAAATAAGGTTTGATTTAATAAATAATATATTCAAATAAATAAATTTTCACTGAATTAAATATTCGAATATTGAATTTATTTATCAAATAATTTATTAAATATTCAGTAAATATATATAATTAAAATTTATTTAATTGATTAATTAAAATACAAATTAAATATAATAGTTTTAATATATTTGTTTTATTAGTTTATAAATAAAATATTAATTTATTTATAAATTTTTAT